>JAMKCH010014360.1:0-52538 GCA_023653785.1 Ophioderma brevispina
GAGCCAATTGGGTAACTAAATTGGGAAGCTTTTTCATGGATACCGATCTAGTCATACACAAGAAAGGCAGTGATAATATCAATGCATGTACCAGTTTTTTTTTTTTTTAAATGACAAAAAATGACAAAACAAAACAACCCTGTAAAGATTTTTTTGCAAGATCCATAAAACACTTCTCAAACCACTTTAGCCTTTGGGTTTATTGATCAAAGCTGTGACAACACTCATGTACCCTTAAGATATTGAATCGCTAAAGGAAACCACTTTCTTTTCTTACCCTAAAACAAACTTCGGATGTCATTTTGGCACACAACACCTTTGTGTTGTGATTGTAACTTATGTAAAGATCGCAGCTCCCGTGTGAGTCATCAAGGTGAGGGGAAAATTCTGCAACTATGCCGGTGGCAAAAACATCAAAGAAAAATATTTTGCGATCAGGAGGCAGGGCCTAGTGCAAAGTCAGATATATTTGGGGTATTTGGCTCTGGGTATTTGGATACTCCAAGCAGGTCGTTGAAATCAGAGGTAAAGTCAACATTGAGAAGAAGAATAACAGCTGAAATTTGGCAAAATGCAGTGTGTTGTTTTTTGGTTAAATGCACAGCCAGAGATTTGTTGAACTGGAAACTGTTAAAATTCATCAAAATGCAGATTTTGACATTTTGAAACAAGCATCAAATGTGCTTCTAAACCGTGTAAATGTCAAATGTGAAAGCGATCTAATAAATACAAAATCTGACATTTTAACACGTAGGTAGAATATGTACATACTTTGTGAGAAGGTACAACAATTTAAATACTGGTCCTGAAATTAAAGTTTTATGGCTACTCTATAGAGGGAACCCATTCTGGTTTGTACACGCACTTGTATGCATGCAGTTAGCCACTCGACCCGTTCCCATTATTAATTTATCTTTTGTAATAACTCTTCCTGTGCTTGCTTTTTATAAGGTGCAATACGGGTTCCTTCATATGTTGTTGAGGTCAAATGTCACATACCAAGGTCAAAGGTCAACTGTGCCAACTAACCACCTTGTGTATACTGCCATCTTGCCAGGGGGATCGCGCACGTTTACTTGCTGTATTTTTATACTTTCCTTTCTCGACTCTTTGCGTGTGCGGATTTCCCCATCCCCAGGTATGCAGTGTATGAGGCATAGTATTATTTTTGCATTTTTCTTTCTTTCTTAGCGTATCCACAAGTCATTTTTAATGGCTTGATGGTGGTGTCATGATTTATTCAACTGAGTGTGCATGATCCGGGGCCCCCCGCGTTATCCATGATAAACGGAACGCATCCTAACATGGCCCTCTATTGAAGCTGGGGCGGATTAGGTACAGTCAGGGGTTTTCACCCTCTCTTATTGACACTGACTTGCGATGTACATGTACAGTTGTGACTCTTGTCACGGGAATGACCGGACTGCTTACGTCCCCTCCGAAGGACGGGATCTTATCAAGATCCATTTTGCCCACTGTCCAAGTGAACCATGGAGGAGATGCGGGATTCTGTATTTAATCAATAAGCTTGTATAAGTCACATCCAGAATTTATAGTCCCTGACATAATCCCATCCAAGTGCCCATACCCCACCGGATTCGAACCCGGGATTTTTGTGGTAAAATTGCGCCACAGGCAAAGCACCCCTAACCGCTAGGCCACGCTCTCCCTCCCTATGCATTGTTGCATAGTATTATTTTTGGAATGGGGGTGAGAGGTATGGCTGTGGGCCACAGCTGTTGTCGTAGGAATTTAACACTTTGATCAAAATGACGCATAGCCTCTTACAACTATACCTTGTAAACAACACTGGGAAATTCAATTTAAAATTTAGATGAGATGTTAATATTCATTTCAAGCCCAATTTTGTTGGATGTATCACTATAAGCTAGTAAAGCCTCAATTCCCTTGGCACAGTTCAGTAGCTTTCATTCACCAATATATTCTTCTTCTTCCAATATATTTATAAAATACACCCCCTGGTTTTTGGGTATTATATATGATACCCATATCACAGAAGGTCAGTTCAAATGAATGTATGTACAAGTACAACCCACTGAACTGTGTCCTTGGTGGATGAGCATATTGAAACTCATAGTGTATGTTTTTACCCCCGGGCACTACCACCTATGATACAATCCATCTCATTGGCTTATTATGGGACTCTGTGTAAATGATACTACCATTCTTACAGTATATCTGATTTGCTCATTACATGATATTACATTCCAATTGACCAATCAAAATAGTGCTTAGATGCCAATAGATAGACAGGGGTTCATGATGATGTAAATATATTGTGTATTTGGTCACACCTGAATATATTAAAATAATATGTTAGCCATATGTGTTTATAAGTGTGTGTCTGTGTGTGTGACATATGTGTGGGTGTATGTGTGTGCATACATTGTGTGTGCATACATTGTGTGTGTGTTTTAAGATTGTTTCTAATTCTCCAGTTTCGTAACTAATACAAAGTGATTAAGCAAAATAAATCAACACAGTGTATTGAATATAAGTGTGTGTGTGTATGTGTGTGTGTGTGCGTGTGCAAGGGTGTGTGTCTGTGACTTGTGTATACATTGAACTATAAATGGTCACTGCATGGCAGCTGACATTCAACTTTAGGTTACACATGTTAAAAAATCAAGGAAGTATTTGTATCAAGCTACTCCTATGACATAACCACATTGGATGCAGTACAACTTCACATAGAACACCGTATTATGTTGTCTACTTTAACAGACAGGCTGCATGGCAGTTAAGGATTTCACCAAATAGTATCAACATGTCACAAAAACACAACAGACACATGTGGTTCCACTATACAGAAACATTCCAAGGTGTAATATAGTGCATGGAAATTGATTACAAGAAATATTTCTTGGGCCCAGATTTTAACAAATTGACTTTGGTCTATAGATATGTAGACTTTCATTTAAAGACTGATTGGCTTTTTAAAATAGTTCTACAGATTATCTCTGATCTACATATTGTCTTTGCATGATCTACAGATTATCTATGATCTACAGATTGTCTTTGATCTACAATTGTCTATGATGTACAGATTGTCATTGATCTCATACAGATTGTTGTTGATCTACAGTTTATCAATGATCTACAAATTGGCTTTGGTCAAAGTCAATATATCTTTAGATCAAAGCCAATCTGTCCATAGATCTGTGGACAAATTGACTTTGATTTATAGACAGATTGGCTTTGATCTTTGAACATATTGTCTTTGATCTACAGACAGATTGGTGCAAATCTACAGGACAGATTTGCATTATCTACAGATTGGTTTTGATTACAGACGGATTGTAGTTTATCTAAAGATTGGCTTTGATCTACATACAAGGCAGATTGGCATTGATCTACAGACAGATTGGCATTGATCTACAGATTGGCTTTGATATACAGACAAGAGTGGCTTGATCTCAATATTGGCTTGATCTACAGACATTGGCATTAGATCTACAACAGATTGGCTTTGATCTACAAATTGGCTTGATCTACAGATGGCAATTGATACTGTACGAATGGTGCTAAAAATGCACCTTTAAAAATAGAAAGATTAAAACAAACATGTGCAGCATGCAAGGATTTTGGCTACTGATTGTATTATGAATGTCAGTGACAGTGGAAGCTGCATATTAAATCTCTGGGCATTACCACCTAGATGGGAGAATGTGGCCTAGTGGCTAGGGTGCTTGCCTGTAGCGAAAATGTACCACAAATCTCGGGTTCGAATCACGGTGCGGCCACTTGCTGGGATTATTCGGTGCTCAATTCTGGATTAACTGTATACGAGCTGTGATTAAATACAAGAATACGCTCTTTCCTCCATGGTTCAATGGAATTGGGCAATGAATCATGAAAGCTTTCCGTCTTTCGGAGGGGGGGGACGTTAAGCCGGTCGGTCCTGTGTACAGAGAGTCACAACTGTACATATACATTGCAGTCAGTGTCGAATAGAGTAGGGTGTAAACCCTGAATGTTCCCAATCCGCCCTCAGCTCTCCTCCCTCAAAAGCGGGCCCTGTAAGGAGCGTCGTATCAAGGGATTACACGCGGACCAGGACCCCGGATCAGCCTACTTAGTTGAATAAAATCCGTGACACCACGACAAGGGGCGGATCCAGGATTTGAAAACGTCAAAATTACCGGGGGCTGAAAGGCTAAATTTTTCCAAAATGGGCTAATTTTGCAAGGTTTGCAGAATTACCGGGAGGCGCACGCCCCTCCGCCCCCTCCCTAGATCCGCGCCTGACCACAAGCCACTACCAATGACTTGTGGATATGCTAAGAAGAAGACCACTTATGATACAATCTGTCTGATTGGATCATTACAGGACACAACATAAGAAAACCCTCTGAGTAACCATGGAGTGTTTCTATATCTTTGTGTAATTCATACCTCCAAAGAGCTAATTTCCAAAATTTTAAGTTGATTCTGAAGCTGTGCCTTTTGAGTTACGTGCAAATAAAACCTCGGTATGATTATGTTATAAGTGTCACACATAGACCTGTATATGTATGCCATTAACAGAATAAAACGCACACAACAGAGTAGTGCAAAGGGTAAAATGTAATTATGCTAGCTAGTGTTTCTATCACAGTAGTCCATAGTACAATATTAATTTCTGTCTGTTACTTTATGGAAGGAAAATACTTAAAGGTGTATGTTCCGATTGTGTTTGGGAGCCCCCTGATTTACCCGGAACTAGTATCGATTTTAATATTAGATGAAAGGCCATATTTTTCTCATTGTCGTCCTGAAATATGAGCCCTCAAATCTGTTTCATTCCCAAGATATGAACGAAAAACCGCCGTGTTAGTGGTTAACTATCAATATTAGCACAGTATTGAATACGGCTTTGCAATATGCATTATTGCTTCTACCATCAGAACTGCAAGTTTGTTTCCCATGATACTTGATGGGGCATATGCCAAGTAGAGAACACAATAGACATGGATCGGAACAAGCACCTTTAAGTTAAAATTTCTTGTAGAGATCAAATCTGCACATACAACTTGGTGCACAATCTATACTTCGTGGCTGGTACATTTCGATATAAAAAACTTCTTAGTTAGGCGACGAAAAAAGAAAAAAACCCTGTTTTACGGGCGAGAGGACCTTTCGAGTAGATAGGGGTCGGTTTCTGGTCGGGCGATTTTTTTCTTTTTTTGCTTTTTTTTTCTTTTCTGGAGCTTCAAAAATTGGCATAAAATAGCCCCCAAAATCTGAAAAATCAAGAGAGAAAATGAAAAAATATTTACAAACAAATTTTCTTTAAAAAAAATGGGCCAAAATTGATAATTTGGGCTTAAAAACAGGCTGATTTTACATGATTTTTGGAAAAAACTAAAAAAAAAAAATCTGCAAACATGAAAACGTCAGGGTCGGTCGGGCCCGTAGTAAAAACAGGGCTTTTTTATTTTCGTCCATTATGTCAAAATGGACAAGGCTAGGAGTCATGAAAATGCCACCAGAAAAATATCCAAATGTAGGTGATATCATTTAATCCCCAAGTCCACTCTCCCTTCATCATGTTGAGTATAAATATTCAAAATAGTAGCATTAGAAAGTTAACAGACAGAAATGATAGTTGCCCAGATGGCAAAAATATATCTATGCTTCTTCAAGGACTTAATGGAAAGAAATCATCCACGACACGCTTTCAAATCTTCATTTGTTTTCAGAAACTTTTTCCCCCATCTTGACAGGATCGTAAATTTAACCAGCGTGACTGAGATGCCCATTATTTTACATTTGTCAGATTCGCTCAACATTAGCATTACAGATCTTAATGGGGGATTTTGCAAAGCTGCTGAATTCTCCAGGCTACTTAAAAATTCACACTTTTTTTAGCAACTTTTCCAATAGTTGTAATGAAATTACAGGTATATAGTTATGAATATTTCGCTCAACCAGTGGGCTTGCTATGGGGAGCAACAGATTAGGAATTTCTGGTGTGAAATTGTTCTTTGGGGCAAGAAATAGGGTAAAAATTTAGTGGTACTGTGGGGAGTAAATTGTCTTAAAGGTGCATTTCATGAACCTAGCAACTCACTTTCCATGGTTCATTAGATGTCTTGCAGAAAAGGTTATATTTTCAAAATTTTCAATGATTCTGATGGTAACTTCTGATGTTATAAACAGATGTTTTATCATGGTGCCCTGTACGCTACTATTCTGTTGTAATTTCTGTTTTGTTTAACAGACAGAAAAATACAAAATTTCTTCCACATAGATGTAATTTTCATGTAAGATTAGATTTCATACTTAGGCCAAAATCTCAACCTTTTTGAGGTTGTGTGGCTGTGGTTGTGGGCGGGGGGGGGGGGGGAGCTGTGGATCAACAAGATGTCCCTTTTTTAAAACTATGTTGTTGTTGTTGTGTGATATAATTGATGTAGGTTGAAAACAACTAGTTGCATTTTGCATACCACAATTGGCCTGGATTTGTTTTAACTTGGGTAAAATTAAATAATATGTGATTGCAAGAAGGTCATAAGTGCAATAGCTGCCATATAATTTTTTTCCTTGAGTCAGTAGCTCTGTGTCACCTGAAAACCTTGTATCACCTAAGAACCATTTCAAGAGCCACTGACCAAGACTTGGCATAATAGTATGATGGGAATTTCTGACAAATGGCAGCTATAATTTGTGACTACCTTCTTACACTCACACAACGAAAAGATGTGCAATTTCTGGAGAAATTTGACAAAAACAAAGTTCAGATTTTGCTCATAAATGAAAGACACTGCTTATTATACCATTAACATCACTTTAGGTCCAAAAAAACCAAGAAAAGTACCAGAAAGTCTGATGAAAATGAAAATCAACTTTTAGATATTAAAATGTGCTAACAAAGATTGGAGATCCCTTTTAATGACCCCTGATGAATTTTGCAGCCTTTACGGAATAAACTGTATGTGACATCTGCTGTACTGTGATTCTGTAAAGACTGCTGAATTCATCAGGGTCACCAGGAAGTAGGGTCACTAAATGGCCCAACCCATTTATAGTAAAAATTCCAGCTTACTATAGGTTATTGAAATAACTATTAACCCCAAAGTTTAGCCAAGAGGTTAGTGAAATTACTGTTAGTTTCAGGATTGTCCTCTAGTTCTCCTACTTTTTGTACAATTGGACTTAAGGGTGGACATACACAACCATTCATCATTGGGTCACTCAAGTCAATCAATCAAGCCTAGATATGGGTTAAAGCATATACCCCATTATAATTGAGAATGTGAGTGAGTCTCATACATAACCAACATATTGATTTTATTGCCTAGGTCCATATGCACACAACATTGGAGAGTTTCAAACCTTTAGCCTTATTTTCTTGGTCATCTTCTGAACCTTCCTAGAGAATCAGGTTCATGACTTACAAGGGAATCAACCATCATTGTCACAATTTGGGCAAGGACATACTGTTGACATTGTAGTAAAAATTGCAACACTAAAATTAAAGAATGCTTGTGTGGATTTTGCCCCTTGCCAACCATGACAGCTGTTCCGGATGGTTGGTCATGATTAGAATTCGGATGGTTTGACTATCTAGAGCGTAATTATCACGCCAGTCCTACCTGTCATTTTGCATTATGGATGCCATCAAGCTGAGGCGGCGATGACCCAATGGTGTAATTGAGTTACCGGCCGCTCCTAATATCATTATCCGAGCCGTTAGAAGCAGTAACAAATTATCGCAGTCCATGTGCGACTTATTTTGTTGATATGGTCAATAACGTTCCAATCTGTTTAGTTTGGGGCTGATTGCACGTGAAAAGGCAGGTAATTCTGTTTTGAGTGATGCTTGCGGCATCGTCGTGTAAAAATATCATTAAGGGGCTGCTTGACCGCCGACCTTCGCATCCTTGAGATTGGACGGTGCTTGGAATAGAATGCGTGAGGTGAATTAGAATACAGCCTGTCTTCAAAAAACAGTTGGGTTTTGGTAAAAATCAGAAAAAAAATTGGTTAAATATGAAATTTCAAACTAGTCCTTCTTACTTGGCCTAATATAAAGAACAAAGACCAGGCTGTCCATTGTGTTTGTTTTCATCTTATTTCATCATCTTATTTTTTCATCCAGAGGGATATAATTCAATTTAGTGCATCTACCAAAATCGTTTTGATGCCCACCTTTATGCATGGGCAGAGTTTGCTTCGCCCTGTATACATGCTGTCTTGAAGCTCAAAACAAAAGATTGCAAATTGACAAGAGAAACAAAACACAGATTAAAGTAAACAAAAGAAGTCTAGTTTTATCGACACAAGTTTTAATAGTCAACATAATCAGTTCAATGATAAATATCTTCTTTTCATAAATAATAAACATTACAAATATTTATTGCACGTCAATGAAATGGAACTTTGAATTTGTTACAAAATTGGTATCTGTTAAAATCATGCCAGAAGGAATGTAATTGCAACCAAAATAAACACTCCAAATCCAAAGAAATGGTTTAAAAATATTGCACTATCTTTGTGCATTTACTAATTGTTGAAGTCAATAAAAATATGAATTTGGAAGCAAATAATCAAAGTGTTGGTAGAAATTTGCGTTTCATGATACATGTACTTCAACACCATAAAAACTCTCTCCTCCAGGTTGCTGTACGCCGGCTGTACGCTCGTGGTTCTCTTCAAACAAACAAAAGTATGTCGAATGTTATTCACTTTATCTTAAGCCAGAACTTACTTATCATAACTTCTACCATTACGCAACTGTTGGGAAGTTTCTTTATGAAAGTTTAATCCCTTTTAAAGGATTTCATATCTGTTCAAGTGTGTGTTTAACAAATTCGTTCACCTTTTTACTCAACCAGAAAGTGGCACAAACTCGATTTTTGGGTTCCGCAGTAAACTGGAGTTATCTCTCGACTGAACCAAGCAAATGAGATTAAACAAAAAATCCTGGAAAGCCTGGTCGTTTCTCTTTAATGTGATGTACAACACGACTTACTTGTGTTGAGATATAATATTGAAAAAAATCGGTTTTTGATTGTACCATTTTTTTTTGAGACAGGCTGTAGAGTGGAAGAGTGGTCAAATATGCATTGCTTATATTCAGTTAGATGGAAACCGTGAGGACATAGCTTTGATAATCATAATCATCCGGATGTTTCTCTAAACAGCTAAATTTATGTGAATAACACCTTAATTGTTCAAGTATAGTTTGTTGCTTGATTATAACCCCTTCCTAACCTTTGGTAAATTATATCATGAGGCTAAAAGGTGCAACATGAGATTTTACATAGCAGATGTCCCTAAAAAATCGAAAGCCCATATTTTAAACTGATGTAAATCTTTCTGTGAAAGGATTAGGCTCAGAGTTATTTCTTTGGTGTACAAATTGTGAAATTTCTTATTTTGTAGTGGAGCATATGACCATTTGTACAGTGTCTATGGAGAAGGAAGGACCCACATTTGTCACCTCAGAAAATGCCTCGCCCCCCGCCCCCCTATTTGCAAAGGTTTGGTTACACCACTAATCATATACAAAATTCAGCCTGTTTTATATTTAAATATAAGAAAATCAAAATCACCTTTTGTTTTCACTTTTAAGACAAGGTACTAATAAGAAATCTATTGAATGTCTAATAAATCACAGTGACACAATATATGGATTCCTTGAAATATCTTGTTACACCTTTATATGAAAATAGTAGAAATGGACAAAATGAGTTACATTTTCTGACTCATAACAAGTAATTCTATCATTCGCTGAAATCAATGTACATTATGAAATGCTTGTGTCATTGTGCATGACCATGATGTTGGGAAATATTGGTACTTGGAATTTCATTTCATTCTAGTTTAAAGCTGGTATTGTGTTCTCTACTTGATATGAGAGCCTATACACCCTATCAAGTACCGTGGGAGACAAACTTGCAGTTTTGATGGTAGATGCAATAATGCATGTTGCAAAGCCCTATTCAATACTGTGCTAATATTGATGGTTAACTACTAAAACAGCGTGTTTTTTTTTGTTTATATCTTGGGAATGAAATGGATTTGAGGGCTCCAAATTTCAGGACGACAATGAGAAAAATACGGCCTTTCATCTGATATCAAAATCGATACTACTTCTGGGTAAATCAGGGGGGGTTCCAAAGATGATCGGAACATGCACCTTTAAAATGTAACATCTCAAAACATATTATTTTGTTTTAGACTGTGTAGATGTATAGCGATAACAAAATAGCAAAAATACTAAAAATATTTTTCTAAAAATCAAGATTTATCACTATTTTAGCCCCAAAATGTCCTTAAAAATGTGACATTTGAAAAACACATTTTCTATGACTTGTAATAATACCTATAGGAAAACTATTTTCTGTTACAGTTGTGCTTATAATTACTCAAACTGATTCCAATCTATCCAATTTTATTTCCAATGGTTGCAATAAATGCTACAAATGCATTCACGTTCGTTTTGTTTGGTGTCTTGGATATGGTGAAACGAGTGCATTTAAAAATTATTGTGTATGCTTTATTCGCTGTAGAAGTGCCGCGTAATCGGATTTGTTGCCCACACAATCGGTCCAAACAAATCACAGGGCACAGGACACATGCTACACAATGAAAAGTTTGAATTCCCCGCACTAAAAGCCTTGTGATTTGTTTGGACTGATTGCTGGGGCAACAAATCCTATTACATGGCACTTCTACAGCGAATTAACAAAACTAATCCACCTTTTTTCACTTTCATTACATTTTTCAACCATTACTGAATTGAGTGAAAATGTACATGCACCTTATGGATCATTTTGATAAATTGTCAAGTGGTAAATTTGGTGTCAAAATGAAGCAAACGTTAAAGGTGTATTTTTGTGATCCTAGTACCTTCATTTATTATGATTCAGTAGATATCCTCAAGAAAAGGCTATTTCCAAAATTTTTTGAAAAAAAAGTAAAGTAAATTGTCGTGTCGAGCAAGCTTGTGCGCAGAGTGCCCATCTCTCTTTCCTTAGCGTTTGGGCCAGACTCCTCCACATTATTTTTGCGAGTCCGTTACTTTCCCAGCATTGAATAATGCTGGTACTCATTTATACACCTGGGTGGGGAGGAGTAATTGAGGTAAAGTGTCTTACTCAAGGGCGCAACATGTTGGCCGCAGTGGGACTCGAACCCACGACCTTTGGAGTGCGTGGCGAATGCTCAATCCACTGGACCACACATGCCCACATTTTGATGTTGTACCCAAATGTTTGTATCACACTCAGTGGCGTAACAGGCAGGGGGGCACAGTGCCCCCCCTGACGACTTTGGTCGGGAAAAAATTTGCAAAAATCATGCTAAATCAGCCGTTTTTTAGCCCTCTGACCGGGAAAAATTGGCCTTTTGACACCCCTGAAAGGGAAAATTTCCCAAGAGGGGGAAATTTGCCCCCTCAGAGCGGGCAGGCCCATTACACCACTGATCACTGTGTTGTAATTTCTGTCCATTTACGGAAGAAAATACCTATACTCTGTTCAATCTCAAGTTAATAGGGTGATGTCGCTGCGCGTGTTAGGTTTTGCACCCTAGAAACGCACGCGGTAACCTCAGAATTGCAGCATTTATGCACGTGAATAAAAGCGGCACAGTCAAAATGCTAAAGCTAATGCGGAGTTGCGTCATAACATCGCCCTCAAACCTGATGATCAAACAAAGTATATAGAGATTGAATCTGCATGTAAGGCACACATACTACAGTCCAACAGTTCAGATGGTATAAAAAATATAAAAACCTTTGGTAATTAGTCAGCGGATAAGGCAGTGGATCGCAAAAAGCCCCCTTCGGGAAATCCTGGAAATTGCCAAATGTCGATTTACATTGCAGTAACTTGTGCACACCTTATTTTGAGGTCAAAGTTGAGCTTCCGGGACCAAAATTTTGTATTTATATGTATGTTATTGTGTTTGGTAACTTGTATTTGATGTCGCGCAACGAACATAGCATTGTGTAGGCAATGGTAGGAAGGTTGTTTACTTCCGGGTTTACACATGTTATTGAGCATGTTCCAGGGAAAGTATTTGTCAAAAAGAAGTATGTAGGAAGAATTTATTGTGTATAGAGCAATATAAAATATTTAGACCTGCACAGTGCACACGCATCATTCTGGGGTGTATGCATTCATCATGTACAATGCATTTGATATACAGAGTGTCCCAAAAAACTTTACTCTAAAAGCGCCCCCAATTTCAGGTCTTTAATAAACATTTATGCAAATTATTTATATATATTTAAAAAGTGTTGTTTATTAGCTTTCGAAACCGCAAACTCCACTGAAAGCTACTGAATTTGGGTCCCAAATGACCGAGTTGTTCCTAATTGAATGAAATCTGTGTTTTTACTAGGCTTGTAAGGTTTTTTTTTTGACACTCGGTAGATCGATGCTCTCCCCATATTTTTCTAAGTCTTTATTGGTTCGTCACTTTTAATAGTGTGTGAATGTTGTTTGTTGTTAGAGCACTTTATTGCCTAGTGATAAGATTTTTTTTTTTTTTTTTTTTTGCTGCGCGTGTTAGGTTTTGCACCCTAGAAACGCACGCGGTAACCTCAGAATTGCAGCATTTATGCACGTGAATAAAAGCGGCACAGTCAAAATGCTAAAGCTAATGCGGAGTTGCGTCATAACGTCGCCCTCACACCCTGATGATCAAAAAAAGTATATAGAGATTACAATCTAAACCTGCATGTAAGGCACACATACTACAGTCCAAACAGTTCCGATGGTAATAAAAAATATACAAAAACTTTGGTAATTAGGTCAGCGGATAAGGCAGTGGATCGCAAACAGCCCCCTTCGGGAAATCATGGAAATTGCCAAATGTCGATTATATTCCAGTACACTGTGCACACCTTATTTGAGTCAAAGTTGAGCTTCCGGGACCAAAATGTTGTATTTATATGTATGTTATTGTGTTTGGTAACTGATATTGAGGCCGCGCAACGAACCATAGCATTGTGTAGGCAATGGTAGGAAGGTTGTTTACTTCCGGTTTACACATGTATTGAGCATGTCCAGGGAAAGTATTGTACAAAAAAGAAGGATATATGTAGGAAGAATTTATTGTGTTATAGAGCAAGATAAAAATTTAGAAAACCTCTTGCACAGTGACACACGAACTTGGGGGTGTATGCATTCATCATGTACAATGCATTTGAGATACAGAGTGTCCCAAAAAACTTTACAATCAAAGCGCTCCCTCAATTTCAGGTCTAATAAACATTTATGCAAATTATTTATATAATAAAAAGTTGTTAATTAGCGTTCGAAAACGGAAAAACCAACTGAAAGCTACTGAATTTGGGGCCATAATGACGAGTTGTTCCTAATGGAAGGAAATCTGTGTTTTTACTAGGTTGTAGTTTTTTTTTGACAATCGTATGACGATGCTCTCCCCATATTTTTATAGTCTGTACGGGGTCAGTTCAATTTTAATAGTGTGTGAATTGTTTGTGGTTGGTAGAGCACTTTATTGCCTAGTGATAAGATTTTTGATGACAAATGGCTGTCAAAGCAAAGTTTTATAGCAGAATTGTGAAATGACAAGCTGGACCAAGATGCACTGGAATTTTTTTAACACCCACTTAAACAAAATGAGGAAAACCATACCTCATTTTCGTCCTTGAAGATTAAAAGTCTAAAGTCGCTTTTCAAAATTCATCTTCGACAACAACTATCAATTAACCTCAATACGACTACTCCCTTTATGTTACCTCGTGTTCCTCGAAATAAATAATCAAAGATCTCTAGTTCTGAACAAAATAAATAATTGCTGTTATTTGTGCATACATGGTGTTTTTCACTCTAAATATTTCATCTCCAATCCTATTAGCTATTTACGACTGCTCATGGAGCCATTCTATGCTAAACGTATCCACGGCACCTGCTAGAATGCCAAATGCATAGACATTCCACAAATTTCTGTTTTGAATTTCCATACTCTTAACGAGCCCACAGGGAAACTCAATTGAAATCCTGTCTGTAAAATGCATAGTTTTATGTTCAGAGATTGTGAAATGAACCAAACCTAGCCTTTTATTCAATGATTGTGCAATTCAAAATTTAACATTTAAATTTAAGTTAAACTGGAGTATGTTGATGATAACTTGAGAAAATATTAATGTAATGTGTATTGTTTGTCGCTTCCGGCAAAAGGCAAACATTCCTCATATGTGTTTATTATTAAATTTGTTTCTAGTTAGTAAGTCTAAATGCTATTTTGTACACACATGAAGATGCCATAATTATAAGGCCAAATGGAAACAGAAATGTTTGTCTCCGCATCTCACATGCACTAGCTTTCTACAATCATATTTTATGCGTAGTTCTAAAAATTTGCTCATTATTTGACTTTTAAGTTGTCAGCAAAAATATAAGTTGGTCACAGAGCGAATCTACAAGTCAGCGAGGTTAAATTGCATGTACGCAGAATTTGTAGTCTAATTTTCCCCCCATTGCCACATGTTGGACATAACAAAGCAATGAATGAGGGAAGGCTTGATTAGAATTCTGCTGATGAAGCCTATACAGTTTCAGTCATTCAAAAATGAACCAAAGTGACAGAAACCAGCAAACAAAATATTTTTTTAAGTTACAAACATGACATATTGATTAATATTAATATTAAAAGGTTCACACATCCAGTTTAATTTTGATGCCATTACAAATGTTTATTTACCTCTTGAAGAAACTACTAATAAAACTTCTTGTATGGGATCAACTTTTTCCTAATCAATGAAAGTCTAACAAACAGCATTATGGGATATACTCTTGCAATCTATATCTTCGCTCCTGACCTACTTATCCTCGTAAAAATAGTAACACACACACACACACACACGCGCTTTTTGAAATGCATGCTTTTGATTCACACTTGCAAGGACCTGTACTTGTTGCTAGCTTACAACTTGTTACCTCATGTGATGTATGCCAAAGTGCGTCTAACTCAACACTATATCTTCCAGGCTGTAGCTGGCACATTAACCCACATACATTCACATGAATGACCATACAACTCCCATTAGCACATCAAAACCATTTCCAACACAAGACCCCAAGTGCACAGTTCATACCAACAATATACTAGGATAACTTAGTCCTGAGACATGATAATGTAGACATATTGTTGCATGGAACATACCTTAAGCTCCCCAAGCTTATTATCGCACCGTGCAAGGCAGCGTTGGATCTTAAGTCTTGAGAGACATCGTAGCGTAGACGACTTATGTACTCCCCTACCGTGATATCGATGATACGGGCCAGGCTTGGCCGACTGTCACGTACCAACCAAACTGCCACGGAATGTGTGAGAGTTTGGGTCTCCGAGCCACCTCGCTCACACACACACTGTATACAATGACATTTACTAATGGCTAGAGCCTAGGGCACACAATCCTGGCGGTTCGTGTAATTGATTTTTTACTCTGTGTTACAGCTGCCAGGGGAGGCATTACCACTGCACGCTGCACACATCCACCCGCTTTGGCCTACAGCGCACTTTCTTGCCTTGTCCGTGGAAGTGTACTCCATTCAAAATTCACCCATGCTACTTCTGGTAACACGCACATGTGTGCAAGATTGAGCAGATGTATAATGCAGGAGCCTGGATTCGGAGATTGGCAAAATCAGCGACGGTACAGCACATGCGACTAATCGGTATGGTGTGCATCAATGCCAGGGTGCAAATGAATTGAAATGGGATGCCAAAGTGACAGATTCCACCACATATAATTTCAAATGATATGCGACACACCAATATATATGGGATGAAAACGCCAGGTTGGCTTGTGCGACGACGTTTGTACCGAGCTCTTCTATCTCCCCGGAAGCCATTCTGTGTTCTCTCTGACAGTATTTAGATTATTAGATTGTATTTATTTGATTGGTTTGCGGAATCTGACCCTTCAGGTTTTCGTTGCGAATTATATGACTAGATTTTTTTTTGGTGTGTGTGTATTTGTTGTGTCAGTGTGGGCGTGCTTGTGTGTGTTTGAATCATTTAAATAGATAACCCCTTCGTGGTGTTGCAAACATTTGGATGGAAACAAATGTGGCATGCATGTTAGATAGAGACTAAAAGCCCCATTAGCTGAAAAGAGTCTGACATTTGATAATCATCCCGATGAAAACACTTGTTTGCAAAACATGGCCTGGAATGCACGGAAAGGTATCATTTAATTTAATACTCCGATTCAAATTCGACTCTGCCATCAACTCCTCAGTGAGCAATTGTAGAAACGATTTCATCATACTAAAACATCCTTACACGCTTGGTTAGACAAAGAAATAGTTAACTGAGCAGAAATGTATTATTTCAGGCTGAGCTAGTTCAGTGAACTTTATCACAACACGGTACTTGATATAGTAGCCTCGGGCTCTGCAATAGTACTACTGCATTTACCAAAAAACTCCACAGGTTGGATTTCTAGTCTCGGGCACAATGCACAGATCCAAAAGTCCCGACAGGGACACAAAATTGACGTTCTGGTTTCTGCGTACAAATAGTGATCAGTAGTATTCGGATATTCAATAGGTCAGTTCTTACATTTGCAGACAAATGAGACGACCATTTGCATGGCCAGTGTCATTTGGTAATCAGAACGGATACGTAAGCTGTGATTGGATGAGCTTCTCGACTAATGAAGAAGAGTATCTCATCCACAACTACACCTAAAGCAATGGGCTTCGATTGGTGGAGGAATTTGGCAAACTCAAATTTCTTCTGAAGTTGCTCTCGACTGAATGACTAAATTTTCAATGTTTTCGTGAGCAACCCTTTCCACCACATGTAGATTCTGATTAGGTGTATAAAGGCATGCCAGTGGCTTTTGAGATGATTCCCAAATGACCACTGACCTAAGACTAGGCTTGTTGGTACTCAATTGAACATTTTCCATGCTGATTCTGATTAGGCCTAAAAATATGTTTGCTGTAATGGAGGAAAAATATTAGGGTCGGTCAGTCAGATTTGTTTTTTTTTAAGATGAACTTCATATCACAATGTTTTACTCTTAATGAATGAAACATGCTACTGTTCAAAGCTTTTTTCAATGACATATAGCATAAAAGTCACGCTCTCTTATTTATAGCATACATGCCATACAGCGCATGTTTCTTTAATGTACATCGGTAGATTAACTGGTAATTCACAAATAAACAACTGCGGATTAAATCTTATGAATGGCAATCTTCAGGTGAGACGATGCAAAAATGTTAGGCTCAATCCACGCCATATAATAGTCATATTGATTTTCCTGGATAAAGCATACCTCTCAGAATGAATAGAATTGTTGAAAACGTTTAATGAAGTGACACAAATAAAAAATCACACTATAAAGGGATATGAGCCCTGTGAAAATATTTCACTGTAATATCTAGTATATTTATATCAGCTTCCGAGTGGTGCAAAGAATCTTTGTATTGACCGTTCGTAAAAGTCCCCGGATTAATACAATACTTTTTGAATATTGTTCGCATCCGGGCATTTTTGACATGACTGGTAGACTTTTGGACTACAACACTGTCAACGCAAGGTTTGACTTGAGTCAGCCTGATATTTAAATATACTAATAATATTGAATGTCATTTTTTCGTATGATACAAGAATATATTGCACTCGCTAGAAAAATATTGTACTCGTCTTCGACTCGTACAATATTTTTCTAGCTCGTGCAATATATTCTTGTATCATACTCAAAGCCATTCAATATTAATAATATCAGCCTCCTATTTAGATGGAAGAAGTCTGACAACTATCTAATATTGTATCATATCAGTTGGGAAGTCTATTATTTTGAAGAGTAGATTCTGGTGCAGACTACAATAACAATATCAGACCTGCTTATCCAATGTGACACAATGTTTGATGGTCAAAACAAATTCTCTGTATATTTTCAAAACAAATCCTATGATGTATTCTCATATTTAGCTTTGATTAGTGTCTTCACTGAAAATATTTCCCATTTTAATCATTTTATTGTGTCATCTGCAAGAATTGCAGAAGGCACAAAGGGATTACTCTGGTCATGTGTCTGTGTGTGTGTATCTGTGTGTGTGCCTGTGGTCAAAATGTTAGCCCTTAAAATATTGCATGCAGTATGAGTTCCATAAGGGCTACGATGATCTAACTTAGTGGAAAGGAGGGGGCAGGGTGGAGTGACATGTTGGTGACCTCATGTGACCTTTGGCCGGTCAAAATATTAACCCCTAATATATTGCATGCCGTGTGAGTTCCGTAAGGGCTACGATGATCTAACTTAGTGGAAAGGAGGGGGAAGGGTGGGGTGACATGTTGGAGACCTCATGTGACCTTTGGCCCCATTCACAAACCGCGACGGCAGGCGACACTCGCGGTCCGAGGACCGCGATGTATTTCTAACCCTAATGCTCCCATCTTTTCTAGCCCGGAAGTGAGTGAAGGAATAAGGAAGAGGGGAAAGAGAAAAGGTTGGTCTCGAACCAGTCCCATGACCACAGATAGCATGCTGCAACAGTGTCCCTGGCGTCGTGCCCAAGTGTGCCTTCGTTTGATGATGCAATTGCTAAATCCGGGTTTTAGTGCATTTTAGAGCAACTAACCCTGAGACGAATATCACTAACCAATGACTTGGCATAATAGTATGTTTGAAGGGAATTTCTGACAAATGGCAGCTATTGCACTTATGACCTTATTGCACTCACATGACGAATATTTTAGGAGATATTTTGGATACAGTGCACAACTCAAAAAGATACGGCTGCGTGTGTGACGGTGTCTATTATGAAATTGTGTTGCATATATAACACCCTTGTTTACTCTAATGGGGAACAACAAGGGATTATGACTTGATTGAATATTCAAATCACATAACTCCCGGCTGAATCTCAAGGACAACTTTCATCGCACTAAAGCATCTTTACACACTTGGTTAGACCAAGGAATAGTTAACCAGGCAGAAGTGTATTATTTAAGGTTGAGCTAGTTCAGTGAACTTTATCATAAGATGATACTTTATATCGTAGCCCAGGGCTTTGCAGCACTACTACCGCACTACTTAAAGCTCCCGTAACCTGTATTTCTAGCGGCAGATACGCTGCACACAACCGTGGTACTGAAAACACACACAAACTTGACCTGCTGGGTTTTATGTACATTAATTCCTCTTCTGGCATGCATTAACTGGGTCATTTTTTTTCTTGCAGATGATTCTAATATTTCTTTTTCGAATATATTATAGTTTGTTAGTTTAACATGTTGACGATATTAGCCTGTCAACATTAAGGGGTGTTGATAGGGTGTTTTGAATACAGCTTTATCAACTATTTTTAAGAAAACTAAAAGAGAGGCTTTGTGGTTAGGGTGCTTGCCTGTGTGCAAATTTACCAAAAAATCCCAGGTTCGAATCCCGGTGGGGTCACTTGCTGTGATTTATTCGTGTACTATAAATTCTGGATTTTGATATTATACCAGATAATTGATTAAAATACAGAATACCGCTCTCCTCCATGGTTCACTTAAAATTAAATCAAATGAATCCTGAAAACATCTCATCCTTTGGAGGGATGTTAAGCAGTCAGTCCCGTGTACAGAGTCACAACTGTACATGTATATAAATATCGCAGCCAGTTTCAAATTAAGAGTAGGGTGAAAACCGACTGTTCCCAATCCACCCCACCCCGGTCTCAAAATGGGCCGTGTAAGGAGCATCCGTAATATGGATACTCATGGCCCCGGATCAGCTTACTCAGCTGAATAAATCTTTACACCACCACAAGCCATTATACCAATGACTTGTGGATATGCAATACACCAGTGCACACACGGGAGTAAGGTAAAATTTAGTTTTTGAGATGATGTGGTGAGCAATAACTAATCTTTCCCTTGATATGGCCAGAAAATGAACAAATTCATGATCTTGACTGTGAATCAAACTCGGGCTTCCCGCTTATATGTCAGGTGCCCTAACCATCTTTAGCTATCAAGACGTGATGGAAATCGATCGATAGATATTCATCTATAGCTCCAAAAAGGTTCAAATTCCCTCATTTAAACTGCTTCTTAGTAGCAGCAAGTATGACGGTAAGCAATAATAATTCTAACGAATTAAAAAATGATTATGAATAAAATTTTATAATACCAAGTTGTTTTTTCTTTAATCACATTCCTGGTCTAGGAAATGAATTTTTCCATTTCTCCACCATCTTGAGGAAATGAATAGTTATTTGTTCATGAGAGAAGAGTGCTCCTAATCACATGCTTTTTGGTTAGGACCCCTCAAGAAACCATAAGTTTGAAAGCCATTTTCAAAATGTTAACAAATTAAATTTTTGACCTTTTCATTCTTAAAACCAGATTCATGTCCAAAACTTTTGTAAAAAAGTGAAGAAGTGAGAAAGTCCTGCCTCATGTTCCAATGTGATGAAATCGATCACAGCTGTTTGAAAGTCTCATTTAATAGCCATGACCAAACAAAATAAAAACAAAAAAAATAATACAGGGAAACGGGGGGCAAACTCATTACAGACAGCTTAAAATATTTATTCCACTAAAATCTGTTAACACATCTCTCGATAAGAGAATGCCATATAGAGGGCAGATAACATACAAATAATTAACTTTTTGTAGGCCCTATATGGAAATTCCAGTGATGGATTTTCTGATTTTTGCAGAAAGTTATAGCTCTTGTATGTCCCTACTTATATTCATTTGTAAAAATTGTGTCGGACGCTTCGTAAAATTGCCTATAAAATAACAGAGAGCAATTTACAGGTGGTCAAACAGCTGTGTGATGCCTACTTTTAGTTTTGTCGTAAATTATGTAGCAAAGATGACACTAAAAAGCTTCCTATTGCAATCCTCTAAGCACCCCAGAGTCCGTCACTTCAATGACCTATAGTTCAATTGGACCACTTCACAGCTACGGAATTAAAAAAATTGCCTTGATAAACTATGCTGAGTTCGACAACGGCTTGGCTGTGAAGTGAAATTTTGCGTTACAGATTATTTTCGAGTTTTTAACAGTTTTGCCAAATGCGCGCGAAGAAGTTTAATTTAACGGTATTGACATCAATGGCCAATACAAATAATGGAAAAAGTTATTTTCGCGAGTTTTATTTTCGGTTTTTCAGGTTCACGCGCGGAAATTCGCGAAAAAATAGAAAACCTTGCGAAAATTTTCCACTTATACAGGATCGCTGCAATATCCAGCTTAAATCATTTAAACCAATTTGCATGAACACGCACAAGTAATAAAGAACCGGACTTTATTTGGAAATGTTTTTTAAAACAGCGCAGTATTGGCCATTAACTAACATACGTCAGCACCTGTTCCTGGATTTCATATTTTACTCTAGTTAGCTCATGGTTGGTTTGTATGGCATGGATATGTCCAGAGCTAAACTCTCAGGAATCCACTAATTGAAGGTTCCAGGAACAATATTTTGGTTCTTGGTAAATAAATTCCCCCTGGAAGCCGAAATTTAATGCTTTAAAACTGGCCCAAGCCCCACTTTGGGGGGGTTAGCCCCTTTTGAGCGAAAAAGTTGTACGGGGACAGTTATCTACAGAACGTTGGACTAGAAGGTTGAGAGTCACTCAAAAGTGCGGAATGGCCACATTATGGGGGGTCAGTAAAGAATACAGTTTTAATCCAAAAAGTCCAAGGTGTTTTAAGATATTGTCAAAAAAAAACTGATTTCGACCATATTGCCGCACTTACAATTATGAATGAATTCCTAAGGTTTCATGCCAAAACAGGGAAGGGGTTCACCATAGACCTTGGATTTTGCTCTAACTCTCTCATCAGGGATAATTTTTGGGGTACCTAAGGGTAGGTCACAAAAAGAAAAGTCATATTCCTTTCCGTTCTCAAATGGCAGCCCGTAAAATTTTTTGTAACCATTTAAAACATTTTAAAAAAAATGGGTAATATTAGGTGAAAAACCGTTGCATTTTGAAGTTAAGTGATGTTATAACAGTTGTGTTTGCTCACAACTCAATCAGTATGAAGTTTGTATTGCCATGAGTATGACCATTTGGATTTCAACTGGGATATTTACTCAGCATTTAATGTTACTCCTTTCGTTTATGGGGGGGGGGTCAAACTGGCCCATCGGAAAGTGGCAAATATTGTTTCCAATTTTTTTTGGGGACTTAAGTTAATCCGTTAAGTTAAAGTCCCTTCAGCAGGAAAGTACATGATGCTGAGAGGGTTTTTAAATGATCTAAAAGCACTAACGGCAGCTAAGCTAGATGCCACGAACAGGCAAAAAAAGTCCCTATGGTATGCAGTGAACAAGCACTAAACTAACCTGAACTTAGAAGGCACGCCGGGTGGTGGGAATAATAGCGACTTCTACCGTGTATTTTTCCTTTTGTAGGGGCCTAGATGGCAAGAGTTTAAGATGCTGAAGGATCTTTAAAGAATCAAAATGTCACTTAACTACTGCCGGTTGCCATGAAGCCAGGCTAAAAAAATTTCATGGCCCTAAAGTTGGCCCTTTTGTGGGTCAAACTGGAAAAAAGTCGCTAAAATTAACCCAATTTTACGCCGCACTACCATTGCATAGCCAATGGAGGAGGGGGCAGGGGAAAGCTGCCCCCCCACGACACACACACACACAATAAATCGAAACGGGGGGCCAACATGGGAAGGAAAAAAGGAAGAGAAAAAAAAGAAAAAGGGAAGAAGAGAAAAAGGGAAAGAGAAAAAGAGGAAATAGGGATGAAGAGAATGGGCAAAAGAGAGAAGAGAAAGGTGGGAAGAAGAGAAAGAGGAAGGGGAACGAGGGAAAGACGGAAACGGGGAAATTTGGGTTCTGAAACACTATGTTAGGCTTAAAATGGCACAAAAAAACCAAACCCAGGACCTTCGAGAACTCCGCCCCTAGACACCACCCCCTCGTACACTTAATCACTCCCTCATGCAAGGACAGCAATCGGGAAATCTCTTGCTTCTCCACGCCCCCCCGCCCCCCGCCCCCCCCCCCACGAAGAATAATACAAAAAACAAAAAGAAAACAAAAAGAAGGGAAGGAGAAAAAAACAAAAGAGATCAACAAAAACTAAGCAGAAAAAAAAAAAAGAAAAAAAAAAATAAAAAAAAAAATAAAAAAGAAAAAAAAAGAAGAAAAGAAGGAAAATAAAAAAAAAAAAAAATAGGAAGAAAAAATAAAAAATCAGGAAAAAGAAAGAAAGGAGAAAATAAAGACAAAAAAGGATAAAGAAGAAATAAGACAAAAAAAAAAAAAAAAAAGAAAAGAGTTTTTTTTAAAAAAAACACTAAGAAGAAAAAAAACGAAAAAAAAAAAGAAAGTAAAAAAAAAAAAAAGAATAAAATGAGAAACACCCCAAAAAAAAAAGAAAAAAAAAAAAAAAACAAAAAAACAAAAAGAAAAGAAAAGAAGCACAAAGAAAAACAAGAAATGTTTTTTTTTTAAAAAAAAAAAAAAAAAAGGAAAATTTTTTTTAAAAACATAAAAAAAAAGAAAAAAAAAAGAAAACAGAAAGAGATAAAAAGGAAGAAATAACAAAAAAAGAAAAAAAACAAAAAAAGAGAAACAAAAAAAAAAAAAAAAATAAAAAAAGAAAAGAGAAAAAAGAACATAAGAAAAAAAAAGGCAAAAAAAAACAAGACAATAAAAAAGAACAGACCAACAAAAACAACAAACCACAACCACACCAACCAATAAACAAAACACAAAACACCACACAACCCCACCACCACAACACACCCCGCCCCCAAACACCCCCACCACAAACCGCCCAACCACCCCCCCCCCCACACCACCCCCCCCCCCTCCCCCCCCCCCCCCTCCCCCCCCCCCCCCCCCCCCCTTACCCCCGCCCACCCCCCCCCCCCCCACCCCCACCACCCCCCCCCCCCGAAGTCAGGTCTTTCTGGCTACGCATGCCGCCACTGCAGGCCGCTATGATTGATTACGGGTTAGAGTTAGAGATACCGTAAATCTAATTAAAATGTCGGTGATAACTTATGATTAAATTCAAATGCACACCTTTGCCTGTTTCTGGTCACAGGCTGTTAGTTTAGTGCTTTCAGTCATTTAAAGACCCTTCAGCAGCCTTTAAACTCTGCTACTAGGTCCCTATTAAATGGGGGCCATTTTGGGCGCCATCCCGAATTAAAACGAAGGTAGTAAGTAAGCATTAAAATGCTGAAATCGCCGTAGTTGAGATCCAAATGGTCAATAGTCTGTGAATACAAAAGTCATAAACTTAGCTATAACTGAGTGAGGTTTTGGAGCAAATACCACTGTTTCACGTTACGGCACTTAAATGCACGGTGGTTCACCTATATTACCCAATTTTGCACAAGGTCACAAACTTTTTACGGGCTGCCGTTTGAGAATGAAAAGGAATATGAATTTTCTGTTCGTAACCTACCCTTAGTTACCCTAACAATATCCATGAGGAGAGTTAGAGCAAAAATCCAAGGTGTCTATGTGGTCCCTTCCTGTTTTGGCATGAAAATCTTATGAATTCATTCGTAATGGTATGAGTGCGCGATATGGTGAAATCAGGGTTTTTGACGAATTATCTTAAAAAACCTTTGACTTTTGGATATAAAAAATGATTACTGACCCCCGTAATGTGGCCATTCCGCACATTTGAGTGGTCTCTCAACCTCTTAGGTCCAAACGGTTCTGTAGATACAGTCAGTATACTTGCGCTCAAAAGGGGCGTGACCCCCCCAGAAAAGGGGCGTGGCCAGTCAGCATTTTGGTCGTCAGTGGGAGTATGTTACCAACCATATATTGTTCGCGGGGGGGGACCTCAATTAAGGGATTGCTGAAGAGTTTAGCTCTGTACATATATTGCATACATAACCACCATGAGCTACTAGGAGTAATTGCCGAAAGGGTTTTTCATTTCACAATTTATTTTTATTTATTTTATTTACTATTCTGTAAGCTCTGAGAAATTGGCCATATGTGTAATCGAAAAAAAAAAAATCCTGCAGCATTGTTTTGGAGACCTTCTGTTAAAAAGAATATGGTTAGCTGCAAAGTACATGCATGGTTGCATTGCTTTTATCAGCTTGTCCAGGATGTTTGCATGTGTGAGTGCTATACTTGCAAAATTCATTGTGCCTATTTAAGTCCACGTCATCCCCGTGAATAATAGGCAAAGTGTTTCATTAGGGCAATGGGGAGGGGGGTATTTTCAAAGAAGTATCCAAAACTGGCAGGTAAGATACTATTTGGAAATTGACACTCTTTTTTGGGGGAGAAGTGGGATTGGGAATTTCAAATTTCATGAAAAGGACATTAGTTTCCAGCAACATACAAAATTCCTGAAAATCGCTGAAATAACTAGATTTGGATCTTGCATTGAGCACAAAAAGTTTTACACAAGTAATATTATAATAGCCACCAAAAAGGCCCTGTTGATTTGAAAGTCGAAGTCAGCGTGATTATCACAGCCTTTCCCCTGATTTTTCAGGTAAATGAAGTTCATTTTAACAGGTAAAGTTACATGCATGTACCACTAGTAAAGTGAGATTAAAGCGGCACTGGTCGGCAAAGTCGGGGGACGAGGCTGTGGATCACGAAATGCCCCTTTAATTATATGAGGCGAGGGTTGACCAAGTAATATGAAATGCAAAAACCTCAGTCTTGACAAAAATTGAGGGTGCCCTATATTCAAAATGGAGTGCCCTATATACAAAATGAAGGTGCCCACTTCCAAACGAATCAGTGTCCCTCTAATTTTGAATTATTTATACCGCATTTTGAAGCTCTTATCTACAATAACAGAACAACTGCGCTTAATGTATCTACTCGACTACATCGTCAGCTTTTTCAATTTCGGTATCAACACATCCCGTCCTAATGAAGCCATACCCAGGACAATATGCATGAAGTAACATGAATAAAAAATCAGACTTAACAACTGAAAGCTTGGAAATGTTGCCAAAGAAAATCTCTTAATGCATTCTACGTAAATAGACAGTGAGTCGGTGTGGGTGTTATTCTTGATGTTTTACCATTGCGCTTTATCATTTTTCAACCCGAAAACTGGCACTTTGGCAGGTAGAGCTATTGCACACATAGTGTAGTATTATCATTAATCTGGCATATATTAGTATGTGCGATATTCTATTGAAATGGATGATGTCTCCCACGCTTAAATTAAAAGAAAATGTATACTTCTGCATTGTAGGTATCGACTCCATTCACTCTCTTTCATAAAATCTTGTCATAATCTAGCCTTTTATCAAGGCTTTGATTATTTATTCAATTTGTGTGAGTCCGCCCCTCTCTGGACCGCTCAAAGCTGAGTCGTAATCAAAGCCTTTTTGCAAATATTTCCTTTTCTTTGTTACTCATTGATTTTCGGGATATTTCTTCCGAAACTATAGCGATCGTTGATTGGTCAATGATGATGTCATCGTTCGCTTAAATTAGTTCCCAAAATACGAGTTTATTGGAACTGATCAATAACCATTCAATTATTGAGTTTTGGTAACGGATTCAAAACAAAGCGAATACAGCCATGACAGCGAGGATCCCTGATACCGCAAGCTGGGAATGTAAAATGGCGAACAATCTTGCTGCTGTGAAAACGGCCCAGGAAAACGGCCCGGTGAAAATCATGGTGGAATTACAATGCATCGTTTTGTCACTGTGTAGGATCCCGGTGACGGTGTAGGATTATTCGAGCTAGCTGCAGTCTGTGCTGAGTCCCGGTGCTGAGTATATGAGATGAGCGTATTTGAAGCTACGGCTACGTGTACTGATGTGATACGTTTACTATAAATGTGAATTTCAGTCATTGTCCTGATTGTGGAACATGTTGTATTGTTATCCACACGTAGTTTCATTGCATCGTTCAGCCATGGTTCGGCCGAGAGTTTAGCCTTAATTGTGCAGTATGTTGGAGGTGCCTTGTCAATTTGTCATGGTAAGTTGCCGAGGTAAGTTCTTGTCTAGACTAGGAGGTGCGTGTCCCCTAAATTCTCGGCGTGAATTTGTGAACTAGACTTCATTTCTGGCTTGAATTTTGGGATGTTCGCCACACGTCACATTTGCGTTCCATGATGATACGCGGGTCAGGATTCATCATTTTAATTTAATGTTCAAAATCACTTGTCATGTCTGTGACTGTTAGTGGCAATTTTGACTGGTCACTGCAGTACGAATATTTGATAAAATGACTGACGTATGCCCTAGTCTAGTCTCATATTCACTTCAGTGTGTTTGTGCAGGAAGGTGGGAATAACTTTTACTGGGGACTTTTATTTCTGCAGAGCTGGGCTACAACTAGCCCATCTGCCATCTCACATACCGTACGGACTCACTCGCACTCGCAGCTGTCAAGAACTTCGTCGAGTGAACTATTTTGCTTTGAATCGTATGCTAATTAGGCCGTGCAAAAATCGATATGGTCATTTTGACGGGCGACGTCATCGATATTGGCAAGTATCTGAAAACGTTGTCATCGATGAAATTGGGCGGTGCTTACGATGATGACATACTTTGATTGACACATTATGCTTGCACAGGGAAATACCGATTTGCGCAAAGACGCCTAGCTCCGCTCGGCCTCAC
Source organism: Ophioderma brevispina (assembly GCA_023653785.1). Classification (NCBI taxonomy): domain Eukaryota; kingdom Metazoa; phylum Echinodermata; class Ophiuroidea; order Amphilepidida; family Ophiodermatidae; genus Ophioderma; species Ophioderma brevispina. Next base: position 27,558 of record JAMKCH010014360.1, read on the forward strand.
GCCTCCGGCGTTCGACACGGGCCTTCGGCGCGCTCGCGGTTGGTGGATAAAAATGCGAGGCGTCTTTGACAAAGACTAGTCATAATCAGTAGACTATCCACTATTGAAATCTTTGCCTCTGTGTTACTGCAATCTTCAGTAGATAGCTAGTAGTAAGATGTAACTATATTTAAGATACAAAATGTTTCAAGCTGTAATTTGAAGGTGAACAACTGGACTTTTGTAATGGGTAGAGACCCTTTGCAGCTTGGACTGTCACTATATTTCTCAAGAGTTTTCTGTATTGAAGAAGTCCAAGCTCACCAAGAAACCAGTGAAATTCACAATGCAATGGGGAAATTGTCAATTGGTGAACCACATAGAGTGAAAATATATTAGTAATTAACCCAACGACAGTGCATTTCACACAGTACGTATTTTAAAGTTTTCTGCCCTTTTGAAAAAAATGAATAAACCACAAGAAGATGGGCAGTACACACAAACCTTCAGAATTCTACAACTTTACCATTAATTTCTCATCCTCAGTTAAAACAACAATTATACTGTAGACAATTGCTGTTTCATATTCATAATGCCAATGCCAAGCTCACGTAGTGTTTTATAGGATTACTTGGCCAAAAATTTGGTTATCTTCCCCCTTAACTGACCCACACCACAAAAACAAACAAGATTAATTGACCCTGTAAGTTGATCAAAAATATAATGCTGATAATATAATAAAACCCTACAAATACTCTCCAGCAGGGCAATTTTGGCTTCACGGAAATCACTTGAGTTGTCTTCTCCCCCTCCCACGTTGCTTGTGACTTCCATCTCCATATGGCGACAATCATCCCCAAATATCATTTCTTCTCCCCATTGAAAATTTCAAGATGAAACCCTAGTCCACTGGCTTCTTCTAAAGGCCAGGAAGAACATCTAAATTCATAACCTGTTTCACTTGTAAACTCCTTAAAGGTATCACATCAACCGTCGCCCGAGGAGCAATAACCCCTTTACCCATTTGCATTACTTGTTCGGTGCGTTTTCCCAATCTATATCGAGTCAAATTCACATACATACAGACTTGGAGAAGAGTGCAGAGGTGATCAAATTTGGAAGTAAATGTATGTAGTGGTGGCACTATTGAGGGGTGGTGTGGTGGGCATATGTGCCTCCCTGACTCAAACTGGGCCCTAATCACCCACAGAAAAAACAAACTAGAGCCCCCCCCCCCCATTGCATAATAATTCCCATTTAGGGGTCAATTTACAAAACAAAACAAAATCCCAACAGACCATGTGAACTGCTTTTCTAACCTATTTTTGTGCCAGAAAATGAAGATGTAGTAGCCAAAGTCTGTTGTCTGTAAGGTGGAATATAATAGTTTATTGGTAGAAGACCAGTGCTGTCACCTTCGGAGCCTAGTTTATCCATTTTAATAGAAGCACTCCTGATATATCTCGGATTCAGATTTATTTCCATCTCAACAACAATGCATAACAAGTAGTAGTAGACTTAGTAGGGAAAATTCACCTTATCCAAAAAATTAACTCTCCCCCTATAATCTTACCATCAATCAAATAAACACATCCAAAAAATCAACTCCCTACCCTATAATTTACTATCAATCAATAAACACATCCAAAAAATCAACTCCCTACCCTATAATTTACTATCAATCAAATAAACACATCCAAAAAACTTAACTCTCCACCCCTATAAGTTGTCCCAAGTTCAAATGATACATCATATTATACATTATGGGATATAAATTGGAAGCGCTATTAATTTACGCAAATTTCGACACCTCATTTGTGGCGATCGACTGAGTATTGTTGAAGTTATGCCCACTTGACCGAAACCACCCTTGCAGTAAATCCTATAGAGAAGGGGTTAGTCATGCAGAGAAGAAGAGGATTACACTAATTAACTAACTTCACAGTAGGAATGAAACCAAGAATGACAAATTAATTAGGTCAGTTTTCATCTTAATCTGAACACACTATAAGGTTGAAATACTTGATATTCATGTATTCTGCACATCCTGAGGATCGTAAATGATACTATTTAATCAAACTAAATAGTAAAGCATATAAGCTTTTACCTAGGTAAATTTTACAACCTCCCAAAATCAATTTCTCTAGAATCAGTAGCTCCACATTTTTAATTGAAGTTTGGTTTGAATACATTAACATTGAAAATGATTGCAGGCTATGCGATCATCTATCAGTTTCATGTTCCATTTTCAGAGGATCTCTCAAACATTTGTCGGTTTCATTTAGAATTATCATCATGGGATTGAAGTTTCAGTTTTGATATACCCCGGTATGCATTTTTTTAGCAATTTGATTTTTACTCATTTAATCTTTCTCTTAATAAAATATCTGCAACCCTGATATTGTGTGTTCCGAATGCTTTAAAGAGACATGAGGAGATTTCCAGAAAGAAGCGCCCTCAATTTTTTCGAACCAGGGTTTTTTGCATATTTGGAATGCTTTCCAATGTATTAGATCACACCTGAAGTGAATAAGCCGAATACGCCGTCTTTATGTAATAATACGATGATTTAGTATTTATTGTCTAGTGTGAAACGACAGAAAGTCAAAGCACAGTGTTCTATTGGGACATTTACGATAGTCAGGCAAGTTCAAAACAAGGTTTGCTGTTTTCTTTTGTACTTGTTTGTCCAATAAACCTTGGAAACGTTCTGGGAGGTGGTCTACAATCGATCCTGTGCAATTTGAGAGAAATTGTATCTAAAAAACACTCTCCTCATATCACTTTAAGTGTTTAGTGAACTCAATACTTGTGTGCGAGTTTCAGGTACAAAGTAGTACTGACCCGAGTATAGTCCCATGCTCGATTATAATCCCACCCCCAGTTTAAAAAGAATCTGAAGAATAGTAGAAAACGGGGGTAGGACACGATCTGCTCGGCATTGAGGATTTCCAAACGGTAATTTGGGGAATTGCTACGTGCATATACTATGGCAGTCTCGGTCCCAGTGACATTAAAAAATCATCTCTTAAACCTTTGTTCAAAAGATCTTAGTAATATCATGATAAATTAAGAAAAAATTATTGACTTCAAAATCCGTCGGGGTTAGTGGATTAACCCCTCTGCAAAATAGTGTAATTTCCAATAACGGTCATTTAGATTTAAATATTTGTGACCAGGCCTAGTCTTTAGTCAAGTCTTTGTGTAACCGTTCGATATGCGTAAGAGCGCCCTCCTACCGTTAAGTCTTTGAAACAGACTAGCACCCGTAAGTTTTGAATTTGCTGTTGCTGTTAGGTTGGCATGTCCTACCCCCCTGGTAGAAAATCCTATTATAATCCCAGTTTTGCTGGAAGGCAATAAATTACATACAATTTTTGTTACAATCATTACTGTTTTGGTAGTATCTTGTGATTTTCATTACAAAATTAATTAGGTTCATGCTGTAGTTCATTTACAGGTCTTTGTTGATCACACATATCATTTAACACTTGAAAATATCTGGAATAAGTTTAGCTCTGAAAGGTTAAAATGTTGATGTCGTGTTTTTCATGTTAGGGTGGAGATTCCATTATAATCCTACCCTTAACCCAGGTTAAAAAACAGGTGGGACTGTACTAGGGTCAGTACAGTAATATTGTGATCTTTAGCATCGCGTTCCTCTTTTTCCTCTTTTCTGAGAAAGATGCACAGGTCAGGCCACAATCAAATTATTATGCACAATAAAACCAGTAATATCAAGAACCACACAATTTGTCATGTAATAGCTGCCATTTGTCAAATTCCCATCAAACATACTATTTTGCCAAGTCTTTGGTCAGTGGCTCTTCAAATGGTTCTTCAGATGACACAGTCGCCTGAAAAAACATTTCAAGAGCCACTGACTCAAGGAAAGATAAATTGAGTTATCCTAATACAGGGTGTTAACCCATAGCTGTCCCTTATCCATCCTGGTGCTGTTTGTGTCCTTGGGCAAGATACTTCGTCTCAATTGCCTCGTCGACCCAAGCGACAATTGGGGAGCTGTTATGGGGAATGTTACAATCTAAGTGCTGATAGGAGCTGCGCTACGGTTGCACCCTAGTTGAAGCGAAATGATTCTGATGATTTCCTAGTGACAGCATAATAATTATCGGACCTGGAGCCTGCCAGCTCAGGCCGTGAGGAAAAACATCTTCCCCCGCATCTGTGACTATCGGAACTTTGGTCACAATGCCCCGTGTCCCCTTCTGAGACACGTGTCGCGTCAATTAGTAGTAGTAATACATGACCTGCTCATATATAGTCTGTGTCTCTTCCTCTGTGTATAGTGGTGTCATAACATTTACGCCCACGTCAAGAAATGCCGTCTTTGTGCGCGCACGTAAAATCGCCGTCGCTTCAAGTCAGCGCGAGCGATTTACTCTTGAGACCAACAAATCTTGCGCTTACGTCACTGCACAGAGATAGAGACACGGACTATAGATGTATCACATGGCAGCTATTGCAATTATTACCTTTGTGCACTATGATTATTCTGCTTCTGATTTTGGATTATGTATTCCACTAGCTAAGTCCTGGGCAAATTTTAAGAATTTGTAGTTTACATAGATCTCTATTTTAGAGTGCCCAATAGAGGGCAGTATAACATGCAAGTTGTGACTTTCATAAGCCTACACAGCAAGATTCCTGTCATGAACTTTTTTTTAATTCCCAGAAAAGCTTTTACTGCACAAAAGAACAGTGACCTTAATTTCCAATTTTCAGGAACATTTTTCTAAATAATTCTTAATACTAAAATGGACAATTTGGCTTATTCTGATACATCTGAATGTAATAAAATATTATTAACTGTATTATTAACAATCTTTCACATCCATCAACCTCTTAAAGTAAATGTCATGTGTGGTGGATTGATATTCAGTCAAAAAATCAAACTGATCACTCCTCCCTGAAACAATTTTTTTTGCAGAATTGCAAACACACACACACTCTCTCTCTCTCTTTCTCTCTTCTCTCTCTACTCCCCCCTCCTTTCTTTTCTCCACTTGCCTTCTTTCATTTTCAATCTCTTGCTCTTTCCTTCCCCTCCCTCTCCTTTCTCTCTCTCTTCTTTCTCTCTCCTACTCTTGCTCTCTCCTACTCTTCTTTCTGTAAAAGATGCCACATCCTCCAACTCTGAATTTTTTTAAAGACAAAGTACATGTACAGACTTCATGCTTGTTAACCATTGAATTTAAAGTGACGCTGGTTTTATTTCCCTGTCACATCTTTCAAATGGAGACTCTGCTAGCAATAAACCTTCATATGAAAGACTCGGAGATGAAGAAATTGCCGAATTCAGGCGTGCATCGTCAGAAATAGCTATACAGAATATAGGTGATTTTCAATTGAACAGCAGCAGAGACTCTGATATAAAAACGATAATGGGTCTGCAGTTTCTATGGCAACAGTTTTGAAATCACTTCTGATGCCTTAGATCATGTGCTACGGAATTCACCCGATGATTGACCTAATATGGGTGAAACTTGATATTTTTGCTATTCGTCAGAATTCCCTTCCTGCTCATCTAATAAGGAGCATACTGATCGCAATTAGCAGGTCTTTTGCTGTGGCTCTTGTCAAGGACAAGTTATGCATTGCAACATCACAGGCAACATCATTTAGATTAAGTGGTTCATGCTTGTGTGTGTGTGAGAGAGAGAGCGAGTCAAAGATGGAGAGGGGAAAGGGAGAGAGAGGAAGAGGGAGAAAGAGAGGGTGTGCATTTGTTAAGTTGCCAACAGTATATTAGTTATTTTAGAGGAAGAGAAAAAAAATGTAATTTCTGGAGTGCTATCTTGTTCTTAAAGATTTTGCAAGTTCTTTCAAAGCTATATTTTTTTTATTCAGGTATTGAAAATGGGTTCCTCTACTAGGGATATAATTTTGGCAAATTGGTTCCTTTAGAGGTATATTTTCAATGAAAACAGGTAAATATTTTCACCTTAAACTGGTCCTGTTAGGGGTATAATTTCATGGAAAAATTGGTCCTGTTAAAGGTCACTTTTAGAACCCCTGGAATGAGCATGGGTACCCAACAAACCCTGAGAACCTTCGCCGTGCATTAGTGAGTCTTGACAAAACTTAACACCTTGATTTAATCCCACGAAGATTTTACACTAAATTTAGCAAAACAGCGGACAAACTACCAGCATTGTGTTTCTATTCTAAAAATACCATAGGAAATGCAGTGAAGACAATCATCCCTGCAATAAGCCATATTCAATTAAAAATACTTTTATTTTTATCAGGAGTGCAGCTTTCTAGTTCGCACCTGCTTTAAAGTAGACAATTTTATATGAAATGATAAATTGCATAATAAAATGGGTAATAAAATTCATGCTTCCTGTCATATGGCAACTGGAATTTATCAAAGTAATGCGTTTTTGCTTTTAACCAAAAATTACACCTAAATCAAGTCACCCACTTCATTTGTTTAAGAAGTGTTACAAATTAAACATGCGCATGTTTAATTTTTATATACATTATAAAAAAAAAAAAAAAAAAAAAAGTGCGCGATATGATGAAATCAGTTTTTGACAATTATCTTAAAAACCTTTGACTTTTGGATATAAAAATGTATTATTGACCCCCCATAATGTGGCCATTCCGCACATTTTGAGTGGTCTCTCAACCCTATAGGTCCAACGGTTCTGTAGATACAGTCAGTAGTACTTTGCTCAAAAGGGGCGTGACCACCCCAAAAAGGGGCGTGGCAATTTCAGCATTTTCGGCGTCAGTGGGAATTATGTTACCAACCAAATATTGTTCCTGGACCTTCAATTAGTGGATTCCTGAAGAGTTTAGCTCTGGACATTATAATGCATACAAAACCACCATGAGCTACTAGAGTAAGTGATATCTTGTTCTTAAAGATTTTGCAAGTTCTTTCAAAGCTATATTTTTTTTATTCAGGTATTGAAAATGGGTTCCTCTACTAGGGATATAATTTTGGCAAATTGGTTCCTTTAGAGGTATATTTTCAATGAAAACAGGTAAATATTTTCACCTAAAACTGGTCCTGTTAGGGGTATAATTTCATGGAAAAATTGGTCCTGTTAAAGGTCACTTTTAGAACCCCTGGAATGAGCATGGGTACCCAACAAACCCTGAGAACCTTCCCCGTGCATTAGTGAGTCTTGACAAAACTTAACACCTTGATTTAATCCCACGAAGATTTTACACTAAATTTAGCAAAACAGCGGACAAACTACCAGCATTGTGTTTCTATTCTAAAAATACCAATCATAAGACAATCATCCCTGCAATAAGCCATATTCAATTAAAAATACTTTTATTTTTATCAGGAGTGCAGCTTTCTAGTTCGCACCTGCTTTAAAGTAGACAATTTTATATGAAATGATAAATTGCATAATAAAATGGGTAATAAAATTCATGCTTCCTGTCATATGGCAACTGGAATTTATCAAAGTAATGCGTCTGCAATTTCTGAGAGAATATTTCTAACCACAAATGTCCCTGAGTTTGCTTTTAACCAAAAATTACACCTAAATCAAGTCACCCACTTCATTTGTTTAAGAAGTGTTACAAATTAAACATGCGCATGTTTAATTTTTATATACATTATATAGGCTACTGTGTTGTCATTTATAGTCCAAATTTTATAGAGAAGACCAAATCTGTGGAAAAGATTTGGGTCACGCATAAAATATTTTATCCAAGATGTTTGAAAATGATGGTATAAAAATCTTGGCTTTTCATAGGTGGCTGAATTGGGATAATTTAGAGACCAAAGTTTTTCCGTTTTACAAATATTCAAATCTGTGTTTATTTCCATTTTCTAAAAGCAGCATAAAAATTTGGTCTATTCAAGGAAATATATTAGTTTGTTATCATAGTCCTTACCTAGAAATGCTGTCATTAATTGTAAACAGCCAATATGGCATCTTGTTTCTTTTTCCTGTAAAATGGAAAATTTTGGTCTCTAGGATAATTAAAGACACTATGATTTATCTGAAAGAGTCAAAATATTTCAAATTTGCAGGGATATCTTAAAAGTGAAGGATAAGTCTGTAGAATTCTCATAAGTTACTATTTCCAACTGAAGAATTGACAGAAAAGAAAGAAAATAGCAGTGTTCCAGATACAAATCTCCATTCAATTACGTGTTGTAGTAAGTGTCCGTACAGACATTAATTACAGTGTACTAAAATTTCTGATTTTGTCCTTTAATATTAGGCTGCTTCTGGTCTGATCATTTGCAGGGTATGTTAGGATATCTGTACTTGTTACAAACATGCAAAAATCTGATTTTTGATGATTTTTTTCAATTTCCTGATTTAGCAAATCACTGATAGTGCCTTTTATCCAAAAGAGTCAAAATATTTCAAATTTGCAGGGAAAGTTGATGATTTTCTTTTCAATTTTCTGATTTAGCAAATCACTGATAGTGCCTTTTAAATTAATGATCATGATATGCCACTTAAATACTTATTCATTTACAGTACAAGTACAAATTTCTCATCTACTCCAAAAGTAACAATTCTGGGCATTTTTTGTTAAATTTTTAAGCAAAAGGATACAATTTATGAAGATGAAGAATTTTAGCAAAGTACGCAAGGTACACAAATACATGTTCAATTGATTACATCCCAAGCAAGGGAACTCAATTTGAAAGTACAACCCCAGGAGAACAACCGAGTCACGGTGAAATACAATAACCCGCCTGTTCACTAATAACAGCAAAGCGATGCAGGGAAACTCCCTGACCACTTGACTCTTATCCGGACAAGCCTACATTCGTGATATGGTTGTCAATGAGGCATCGGGTACCGCCTCGCACTGCCTTCTATTTGCACGTATCCTATGGGTCTACAAGAAAACGAGACTGCGCGGCACAAGCGACAAGTAATCCTTTTTAACCTACTGTGGGAATATTGTTTTGACTGTTTATTGGGTCACGCTTTGTATGTTGCTGTTAAAGTAGGATATTAAAAGCTTTTAAACGATAACCAAAAATTCCCGGGACAATCTCCCTATCATGTTTTTTTTTATTTGAGCAGAGGTTATAATTCCAGGGCATTAGTAACATTGACAAAAATCAGGTCACATTTTAATCTGGTATCTTTGATTCCCTGTGTGACCCTGAATGTTGATATCATTCAAAGAAATTTGGCCTGCATGCTTGAAGTAATTTATTAGACCACTATAAATGGCAACTTGTTTATGCATGGTAATTTTTGATACCTGATACATTACATTAGGAAGATGTTTATAGTGGCAGGTGTTCATGAGATTTTGTGTAATAATTCTAAGATACTGTATAAGTGGAAATTTCCACGTACAGATATTTTCGCAATTTTAACAGTTTTGCCAAATGCGCGAGAATTTAATTTCACGGTATTGATATCAATGCAATCCAAATCTATTGCAAAAAGTTATTTTCGCGAGTTTTATATTCATTCGCGAAATTCGCGAAAATAAAAACCTCGCGAAAATTTCTACTTATACAGTATGACGTTTTTATTAATATGATACAGGTAGAACCAGATGTTGGTGGCCGAGCCTCATTTAATACGGCAACTCATAAAAACCCAAATGAATCAACCACAAACCAATTTGGGCACTTTGATGTGGGCTAGGCATAGGTGTTCCCATGATCCATATGACATCATTCTCATCTGTTATACACCAAAATTATACCTTTACAGTAAAGTTGACTTTCCAACTCTGAAGGATTGGAATTAGAAAATATTGTTTGCAATGATAACACAAAAAATTCGGCATTTTTCATCAAGATTTTTTTTTACATGACAATTTAAAGGCACTGTCAGTGCAAATCAGAAAATTAAAAAAAATCATCAAAAATCAGATTTTTGCAAGTATGTAACAAGTACGAGTATCCTAACATACCCTGCAAATGATAAGACCAGAGGCAACCCAATAAGGACAAAATCTGAAATTTTAGTCAATACTGTCCGTACGGACACTTAATACAACACGTAATTGAATGGAGAATCGTATCTTGTAACACTGCTGTTTTCTTCCTTTTCTGTCAATTCTGCAGCTGGAAAAAGTAACTTATGAGAATTCTACAGACTTGTCCTTCACTTTTAAGCTATTCCTGCAAATTTCAATTATTTTGACCCTTTCTGATAAATCATTGATAGTGTCTTTAAAGAGACACGGACACATTTGAAAAATTGTGCACCCTCAAGATTTTTCAAAATCGAGATTTTTGCATGGTTGTAAAGCTTTTATATACATTAGCCCTCAACTGAAATGATTAAGACCAAATCAGCGTCCTTATGGGTAAACAGACCGATTTTATAATTAATGTCCCCGGCGACATTAATTCAGCAGACGACAGAAATGGTGTTTAACTCAAGAAAACGTACGCTGTATGCATTTTTCCCATGGCACACACCCTGTCTGGTCAGTCTGTGACCTTTGTGGTTTTAATATCAATAAGTACGAGTCTATGATATTCATGTAATATACACATTTGTTGATTAAAGTTATGGAAAACTTGAAAGTTAGCCTACAAATTACCTGGATGTCTTTAACCTGTTATTAACGTCCCATATCGTTTTTGAATATGTTATTGTTATTTGTAAATTTCCTCTATCCTTTCTTCCAATGGCCTATACTATCATTTGAGAGCAAATTGAAGAAATTTCATATTTTGTGAAAATGTGCCAGTGCCACTTTAACTTATGACATTTTCATGGTACTTGCATGTAATGGTCCTTGGGTAGTGCCCCACAAGTTACCCCCTCAAGAAGAGCAAGTTCAAAGGTCATCTAGAGGGCATTAGAGGTCATGGCCCAAAAGTAGTCAGATCTTTCAAATTGCTGGGCGTTTCCACATGTTGCTCAATTTTCATGACACTTGAATATCATGGTCGTTGAGTAGTGTCATATGTGTTGGTGACCTCATGCAACCTTTGTCCCCATTCACAAACCATGACGGAACATGATACATGCACTTGTTGAAAGAACGTTGTTTTTGTGAAGCCACCAGCTATGGTGGAGGCCACTTAAGAAAATCGTTTGCGTGTGGATGTGGGTGTCACTACAATGTTAAGTTTTTTTAAAATTGACATTAATTTTTTTTAAAGTGACCTCAATTGAAAAGTTGAAGTTCAATTGGAACCAAACTTGTGTCATAGGTGCACCATGGGATCCCTCATATGCTAATGAGGCCAAAGGTCATATGCCAAGGTCAAAGGTCATGGAGCGGCCCACAGCTAATATTCTTAGAATATGGCGAGCGCAAAAGCCGAGAACCTCAAAATTCTAGTTTTGTAATAAAATGCAAAAGTGAACAATAGCTCATGAGGAATGAAAAAAGACAAGAACTAATAAACAGCAATGGACTTATCTCCATGGTCTAATCAGTGGTTCACAGCAACAAGGTAACTGCCTCCGACACATGACATAAGATGCTTATATTGCATTGGATGAGTCCATTTACATTAAAATAATACGCTTTTTGCAGGTTCATCAATTTTCTGTTACAGCTGTTTGAACTGAAATTCTTGGGTTACATAAATCCCGAGTTCAATTTCCTGATTATTAGCAAAAGAGCTATTTTCGGAAGGTTCAGTAACTGACATAGATTAAGTTGTTTTTAGCTTGCTTGCTTGCTTGTTTACTTTTGGTTGACGTTATTAGCGAGTGGCTATCATTGACTTACGAAATTTATACTTTTCCGTGGTGACAGGTTGCAGTTGAGAACCCTCAACTGTAAGAGAGTTTTTCGTAATAATCCTATTTAAGTGAAATTGTCACTTGAGTGTTTCCATTTGCATCATACCTTTCGGTCCGAGTGTCTCTTTGACGCAAATAAAATATCAAATCTCACAACATCGTCATTCATAAAATGCCAAATCAGATAGCCATTTTTTCTCTTTCTACAGTTTAACTCGCATTACCCTAACCTCTAGGCATCATGGCAGAATTAAAATATTTTGTTTTTTCTTCACTTTGAACTCTTGCTTTATGTCAAATAAAGTCTTGATTGTAGTATCTAAAAATAACTCTTGTGTCAGATCTACCATACCATTTCTTGTCTGTACTTAGAAGGGCGCTACCCAATCCTTAGCCTTGACCCCACCACTCATCTCTTCAAACCTAAGATTTTGGTATTATTTGAAACTTCGTCATGACTATTTGGAAATTCATCTTGACTAGTTCTTTGCATAGGCCTAAACTCTAAATTAAAGGGGCATTTTGTGATCCACAGCCTCGTCCCCCCGACTTACCTAAAAGATGTTGAGATTTTTAATTATCTGAACCGCTAGCCTTAGTAATCCATGTGTGCCCAATCTTACGTGGAAATTCAGTCGCATCTGTTAGAAATTCGCAATTTTGTATTTTCTGTCCGTAAACGGACAGAAATTACAGCACAGTAGCCTATGGGACCGTGGAAAACGAGCAATTGCCCATAACACAAAACTGCAAGATCGGGATCAGCTCAAATTTTGGAATAAGCTTTTCTCAAGGATATCTAGTGATCAATGAATAAAACAGAAGGTGCTGAAATCACGAAATCACCTTTAATGTTTGTTTGCATTTTGAATCTAAATAAAAGAAAATACTTACAGATATTGCTTTATTTAGGACCAAAACCAGCATTTATACTACTGTCAAATAAGCTACTCCACTCCAGTTGGAATCTACACCACTCTTGTTAAAAATTGAGGAAGTCTTTCACAGGGGGATTATGGACTTCAATTGGAATAGCTCATAGGGTAACTACACTTGAAATACACACTCCCTCTGCAGAAGATACAGAAGATCCTCCCAGAATGGGAGGATGTATGGATTTCAATTGGAATAGCCTATAGGTAACTACAATAGACCAGTTAACATCCTATGTCACTTCTTTTGTTGCCTGCGAATCCATTCCTGCAAATCGTTATGGCCCATAGTATTAAAACTCTAACAGATACAATTGCCCAGTGTGTAACAGTCAGGCCAACCTATTTCAAGATACCAGGCCCTAACAGGTTTACAAACATTGCTGTTAACTGGTCTATTGGAATAAACACTAAGATTCTGATTAAGTCTCCCACAAGGGGAGTATGGACTTCAATTGGAATAGCCCATTGGATAACTACATTTGAAATACACACTCCCTCTGCAGAAGATTCTAATTCCTCCCCCAAGGGGAGTATGGATTCCAAATGGAATAGCTCATAGGGTAACTACACTTGAAATACACACTCCCTCTGCAGAAGATTCTAATTCCTCCCCCAAGGGGAGTATGGACTTCAATTGGAATAGCCCATTGGGTAACTACATTTGAAATACACACTCCCTCTGAGGAAGACTGATTAAGACCTCCTCAAGGGAGTATATATTAGAAATGGAACAGCCTATTGAATAATTCCATTTGGAATACACACCCCCTCTGGGGAAAATTTAGGTAAGGCCTTCCACAGAGGGAGCATGGATTGTAAATGAAATAGCCCATTTTCAGGGATGCAAGACTTCCAGAAATTTCCAGAATTCCAGAAATTTGGTCATAATAAAAAAAATCTGGAAATGTAATTTAAAAAAAAAAACATTTATGAACTTGGGTGATGTTATTTTAGCATAAAAAAGCATACCCACATTTTTGGTAGGGGATATACCTTTTAACTCCTCCTTCTTACATATTCTTTTGTTTGGACGATTCCCACATAAAAGTATAACATTGCATGCAAGCATTTGGCCGCTGGGGCAAGGGCCGGATCAATTTTCAGGAAATTAATGATATGCTCACTTACATCCCTGCCATTATGTCAGTGTTATTTTATTATCTTCTTGAAACCTTCCTGTTAGACCATATATGCAATCAGTTAAAGATTTTGCTGAAAATTTGTAAAAATTGAGCCCGACTTAAAAAAATGATCCAATGTTGTGTATTGGAAACCTCCAACTGTTGCTCAAACTTAATTATTTCAATCACAGGGCCTTTTCACAGCCTAACACATCGAATGTAGCAAAAGATAATACGTTGGTGTTGTCATAACATAAGACTTCACGCATAATTTGTGCATTAGCTGCAGGGGTCTCTCAGTGGCACGAACGGCATCATCAAATGCCATTTATTAAGCAGCGGTGTGTTTTCCTGTAGTGAATCAAATTATAGGCCATGACCTGAAAAGATGCGACCTTTCTGCCACGCATCTCGCATCACAAGAAATATTTAGAACGTCAGGGAAATGATGTTCTTGTAAAAACTCTTCCATTTGTTGCCTCTAGGGGACAAAAAATCAAAAAGAAAAATCTGTATTTGACAGAGGAGAGGTTCTACCAAGTTGAGATAGAGTGGTCTGTTTGTATATTCCCCCTTGCTGTCATCTGATAGTTAATGCTGTGGGCTATTAGGGAGTGGTCAAAATTTACGGCAGCAGTAATTATTGTTGATGAGTTTTGTTTAATTTAACCTCACCTCAACAGGCAAATGCAGCTACATTGACATCAACTGCCTTTACATCAAAAAACTTGTTTTTGTGTTGCTGTCATCCAATAACCCCTATTTTAAATTTTGCCAAATGGGCCTGCTTTTTGTTAAAGTCTGACTCAGAGATTTCGAAATATTATTTTTTTGTGTAATAATGAAAAATAGTCAACTAGAACTAAAGATAGTAAACCTAAAATGTACAATTCCGAAATTTGAGATGAATCGGATTTTTTGTTTTGATGCAGTAAACATTTATGTGTAGTATTACGTCCCATAGGATACTGTGTATAACAAAAATTCCGGATCCGAAATTTTATAACAAAGTTGTGATTTTCTATGTGAAGGAATTCGATTTAAGCTTAGCAATTTCACACAGTGATTAGTATATGGACAAGCATTATGTACATGCAAAAAACACAATTTTTTTGGAAATTGAGGGCACTCTCCTCAGGAAATCTCTGAGTCAGCCTTTAACTTAAGAGAATTACATTGTTTAAAAAAACTCAACTAATTTTCAAGGGAACTACTTTTCAAGGGCACTAATTTTCAAAGGCACTCATTTTCAAGAGCACTAATTTTCAAGGCCAATCATGTTCAAGAGCTCTCATTTTCAAGGGCATCATATCAAGGGGACTCATTCAAATTCAAAGCACTAATGTCAAGGTTCAAATATTTTGAAGGGCACTAATTTTCAATGGCACTCACTTTCAAAGCAATCATTTCAAGGCAAAAAAAAAAATAATTTTTGAAAGGCAAAATCTCAAGGTCTAATCATTTTCAAGGCACTCTTTTTCAAAGACAGTTATTATGGCCACCAAGGCCCTGAAGAAGTTTTGAAAATTCAAGCCGTTTCAGCAGTTCTGGGGCATCAAGGCCAAATCTTAAGAGCAACATGAAGACAATGGCCTCCATATTTTTCTTCGCGAGGCAGGAAGCTTAATCTGAATTGACCAAACCCCATGCAGTGGTACTCGATTCTTAGTGTGTGTGCTGCTATACACCCATCCTTGTTAACACTTCTCAGCTGTTACTGATACGGTGTTGAGGTCAAGAGTCTCATCTTTCCAGCATGGCCATGGTTCAGTGATATCCATACCCTACTTGCACCATAGTGATAGTGACATTCACTGTTTGCACTAAATGAGACTAGTCATAACCTAAAGGTAGATTATGTAAACAGTTTTTCTGATTGATTGGGGTCAGATTGCAAAATTTTGCTTGACAGATTAAACTGTAGAATGACTTCTATAGCCAATTTATATCCAAAATAATACTTCCAATGTTATAATATACAATTGTGGTACAGAATTACATTGTTTTTTATGTATATTTTAACACTGATAGCATGGACTATTTCATTAAGCGACTAATATTCATGGGGGGGGGGGTGCGGTAAACAGGCACAACCTTTTGTACAGCAATGTATGACAGATATTACTACACAATAGTGATTTGGCCTTTGCACTGTTAGAAGTCCCTTTAAGAGGGAAGTTATGGAACTGAAGCTTGGTGTTCCATGCAATGCCAATAATACAAGATGGTATCAGAAAATAAGTAACATGAAAACGGTTTGTTTCACAATAAAGTGATCATTATGATTGATGCCTTGCATAGTCTTCATTACAATAAGTGTTTACAAAACTCAATTTGGTTGTTTCATTTCACAAATTGTGCACTAAAATGGCAGAAGATTGTTTCCCTTTTTTTAAGGACTCGTCTTGTTAGGGCTTACCTTTGGATTGATTCAATCAAACTAGATATTCCAACTGTCATTTTTTATGGTGCTTTGTCATTATTAGTTCTTTTGCCAATAACACATTCATTTTTTAAACATTCTTGGAATACATAATGGTTGCCCATGCAGTCTGTATTTGTAAGTCAAAAAGTAAGATGGGATTGAGCAAAATGAGTTATTTGTCTTGCAAAAAAATCAAAATTCAGTTTTCAATTTCAGTTTGAAAAGGTGCCATTTCTCGGATTTCATTCTGCTGAAAACCCCCATTGGACTTGCAGTTCTAAAGATATGGGGTGGTATTCTGAAAGGGCATCTAACTTTAAACCTGGGTTTAAACCAGGGTTAGTCCTACATGAGTGGACCTTTTTCTTTCCAAACAATCTAAAAGTGTGATGCAATGGGTGAGAAAATTCCTCATGGATGGGCCATGAGGAATTTTCTCACCTGTTACATATAACTTTCACAGTATTTTGAAAGGAAAAAGGTCCACTAGGACTAACCCTGGTTTAAAAACCCAGGTCTAAAGTTAGTCTCCCTTTCAGAATACCAGCCATGGTAATTTAAAGACATGAGGAGATTTCCAGAAAGAAGCGCCCCCAATTTTTGTTGAACCCCGTTTTTTTGCATATTTGGAATGCTTACCAATGTATTAGATCACACTTGAAGTGAATTAGCTGAATACGCCGTCTTTATGTAATAAGATGATGATTTAGTACTTTCTGTCGTGCACGACAGAAAGTCAAAGCATGGTCGTCTATGGGGACGATTGCGATAGCAGGCAAGTTCAAAACAAGGTATACGGTTTTCTTTTGTACTTGTTTGTTCAATAAACCTTCGAAACGTTCTCGGTAGGTGGTCTAGGACCGATCCAGTGAAAATTGAGAGAAATCTGTATCCTCAAAAAATCTCCTGTCACTTTAAGTGTCATTCAGAACTCGGAAATACAAAGGAAGGCAAACATTAAAGGCTGACTCAGAGATTTCCAGAGGAGGGCGCTTCAATTTTCAAACAAATCATGCTTTTTTGCATATACACAAACTTGTCCATATACTAATCACTGTGTGAAATAGCTAAGCTCAAATCGAAGTCCTTCATATAGAATATCACAATTTTGTTATAAATTCCGGATCCAGAATTGTTGTTATACACAGTATCTTATGGGACATAATACTGTGCATAAATGTTTGCTGCATCAAAACGAAAATTCTGATTCATCTCAAACTTTGGAATTGTGCATTTTAGGGTACTTAGTTATAGTTGACTATTTTTAATTATTACACAAAACAATTATATTTCAAAATCTCTGAGTCAGCCTGTAAAATTGGCTATATCTCAAAGTCATAATGACAAATAACTCATTTTAGCTTGATCGTACCACAAATAGAACAATTTTATTCAAGGTCGTACATATAGTGATATGGAAGGAATATGCAATGTAATCGGATCTATTGACTGTTGTAGTGAAATACGAGGTGAATGTGTTATTTATTGCGCGTATTGATAGCCAACATTTCCACTAGATATATGAATGTGATTTTGATCGTGACTGAAATTTGATGTAGTAGCTAAGGAAGTGCTAAGTAGGTTCGCAAGTGATGTGACGGTATCTGGTGCAGATTGCTTTCAGTTGCTTCTTGTGAGGTCGACATCGCTTGAAGTGTGATATAATCATAAAAGTCGGGTAATAAAATTCTGTAATATAAGTGAAATGATGTAATGATTGCATTGGATGGGAGATCTGCAATAGGTTTACCATTGCACAATATTGACTACTTTTGATACCAAAATAAAGTGGAACTATTTTTAGATAATTAAAAATAAGATTCTAGTTTTCCAAATAAAACTTGGCTTAATCTTAATCCTTTGCTAGCCCTAGCCCACAAATAAAATTTTAACTGCTTTGTCATTTTGTTTTAAAGGGGTAAGCAGCGATAATGCGAGAGAATCAAAAAATGTAAAAGTGCATTTTTTAGCTTATAAATCAAAGATAACTATTTACAATTCCATATTTCTTAATGTATGAACAAAAACACCAAGTAGTGAAAAAATGAAGTATTTGAGGAAATTTTCATACTATCTCCCGCAAATAGACATAGAGCGATGACAACTCAAAATCTACACTAAACCGCTGATTGTGGTTTACACTAGTACAGAATAAACAAAGATCAATAATATTTGTGTTTAAGGTCAAACTGTACAGGTCATGATGCACAATATTACGCTTATAAATCTGGGATATTCACACAGGCTTTTTTTATCTCAAGTCAGAATTTTGATACGCACATATAGAAATTACAGAATCAGATGAAAAGTACTGCATTGTCTTTAATACACGGATTTCAAGCCAACCACTTGCAGGTTATGTTAGCACACCTTTTCCAGTAACAAAAATACAAATTTGATGATTTTTTTTATGTTTCGGATCAGCAATCGCTGCTTATCCCTTTAAATGGTGCAAAAATAACAATTCCTAGGATGTTTTAGCCATGTTTTTCCGTATTTGAGTAATCCACCCTGAGAGTTGTGTAAAGGCTAATTTTAAACTTTAACATTTTTAAATGAGTTTCCAGCATTTGGGCCAAGTCTGGAAATTCTGTTGCTTACAAAAAAGTGGAATACAAAATTAACTCTGTGTTTGGCTGTTTTTGTGTTTGAGATTTACGTATGTGTGTGTGATCAATGTGTAAAACCAGGCCTCTGACAGTGACTCAGCAAATTGGTGACACCACAGAGCGCCGCCATTGGACGATAGCGTCAAACCAGGGAACATGGTCAAACTTATTTCATATGCTATCTCCTGCTGTCCAATGCCATCTGCCATAATGGTATGCCATCTGCTATGTCATCGGACATAGCAGATATGGTTGCTGTGTGCCCACTGCATGCATTATGGGGCCGTTGTTATGTCCCTTAACTGTCGAAGCTCTGGTAATATTCCCAACCGCGGAAGCTCCAAACTGAGTGTGATGAATGAACGTGAAAATTGATTTACGGGAATCGGCAGACAGCCACAGTCAATTCCCATTGATTGTTGTTCCCTGGTAAAACACTAAAGTGGGTACTATATATTAACATACTTTGATTCAATGGGAATTGGATATAATAGGGGTAAAGTTGCACAAGTAACCCCAACATGTGGGATCAAAGGTCATCTGAGGGCATTTGGGGGTCATTTAACCCAACTGTTAGCCCTGTACATAATAAGTCATTGTGTCCACAACTTTGGTGGATTTTAGTGGAACTTGGATACAATTGAGCCTTGGATAGAGTTACACATCTGACCTAATACATGGGGTCAAAGGTCATCTAGGACCTCTGGGGTTATTCTAAGCTAACACTAATTTTAATATGGTACACAGTGGTCACTCTGTCCACATGAATGAACACAATGACCCCATGGGCTCCCTAAACACAGCATACATTTTTACAGATGTTTGACGGCAACAGCACTGCATAATTCTACCTTTTTAAAGTTGCGCTTACCGCATGCAGTTCATATTAATTTGTATGTGATATCATGGTCGACTTATTTCTAAAAAAAATAACTCTGTATGTATGCATTTATTTGACTAGGGCACCAACAGAGTCTGAGAACAGAGAGTCTTGGGTTACAGATATGTGCTAGTTTCTTCACTTTACTATTTAATTTTAATGCATTTTTGGAGCCATCAAGCATGCATGACTATGGGTGTCATTTTTGGCACAGACACCAGATGAGAATCCTGGTAGCATCCCATGGCAGTATACAATTGAATACACTCAATCATTTGTGACAGCAAAAAGGCTATCTAATTCAAGCAAAATTTGGGTTCATCATTTTAGGTTTACAATCTTTGTATCAAACACATGACAGGGTATGCATTGAATCCTCAGTATATACCTTTCAACAGATGTATTATTTCAAGCATTGGGCTGGAATTTCTGGGAATATTTCACCCAAAACATACTCTTAATTTATTAATTTATTAAAGACATTATCAGTGATATATCTGAAAAGAGTCAAAATGGTTGTTATCTGCAAGAATAGCTTAAAACCTGTAGAATTTCCATAAGTTATTTTTTCCCAACTGAAAAATTTACAGAAAAGGAAGAAAACTGCATTATTCAAAAATATAAATCTCCTTTCAATTACATGTTGTAATAAGTGTCCCTCGGAACAGCATGATCTCCCTACAAGTATCACAATTTTGCCCGTACTAGGCTGTTCTTATCACTTGTAGGCTATGTTAGGATACATAAACTTGTAACAAACATCATTTTTGATCAAGCAAATCACTGACATAGCCTCACCCCAGTCTTTAAGAAATGAGATTTTAATAGAGTGGTGAACTGTTATAGCCTACGTATATAGTATATGTGTCTAATTTTGCCTGCAGATTCGATCTACTCTAGAAGAAATTCGCAATTTTGTACTTCCTTTGTGGTAGCTATATTAGTTGAACCGAAGTTTTGTCCGGTTTTGTCCCCGCAAACGGGGGTGGCCGGATACACCTCCCATTCAGTAGTACTGCTGTGCGAGGATTTATTAGAGCTATAGTGTGTTTAATCATAACTTGTAGCATCTCCTACAATGAAGATATAGGTGGGGGTCGTGCCTCACTTACACTACAAAAGGTATAGAACTAAGGGATAATATAGTTGTACGTATGATCTGAATAAATCGTTTTTCAGTGGCAAAGAGAAGAAAATCTCGTACCATCTTGTGATAGTCACATGACGACAGTTAATTTGTGAATGATGATCCACTCTCGTGTGAAAGCATGATAGTTGACTTCTGAAGTGTTGACCCAAATCCCCCCTTTTTCATCTAAAATGAATTACGCTTCTGCTCATTTTTGATGAATTTTTCATGATGATAAAAAAGCGATACAGATATGCAATTCTGAGATCGGGTGAAATTGATGCGTTGTTTTTTTCCCACTCTCAGACTACTGTCAATTATGGTAAATCTTCTGATCATATTCATGCGGTAGATTTGCCAATTTGAGAAAGAATATCAAATCATAGTGATGCAGCATTTAATTTCAAGTGGGCTATAACTTGTTGTTGGACTATCTGCCCCCCCCCCAAAAAGTGACCCCTTCTCACAGGAAACACAATACATTTCTTGCTGTGCCATCTCTTGACACAGAAAGGACAATTGTTACTAAAAAGAGTTGTTAAAAAATGTGAGATTTAAGGGTGAAGCAGACAACGGCGGTCAAGTCGCATTTAAAGGGCTATTTTGTGATCCACAGCCTCGTCCCCCCGACTTAATCAGAAAAAGTTTATATTTTTATATCATCAGATCCGTTAGCCTTGGTAATACATGTACATGTGTACCCCAATTTACTTGCAAATTCAGCCATATCTGTAAGAAATTAGCAAGTTTGTATTTCTGTCTGTAAATGGTAGTAGCCTATAGGAACCTGCGATACAAGTATTTACTCATAAAATCAAGCTTCAAGATCAGTATCAACTGAAATGTTGGGACTACGCTTTTCTCAACTATATCTGCGCACCATAAACAAAACATGAGATGCTAGAATACAAAATGCCCTTTAATTTAGTGCATCCTCACCATAATGAATCAAAATAGACCACAATGCGACTGCAAGCTACGTGCAAACAACTGATTATTGACACTATCCTTTTCCCCCTAAACAAAAAAAAAAAAAAAAAAAGTACGCATCCAATTTTTGAACTGCCTTTGGATGGCAAATTAAATTGGCTGGGAATAAATACTAGTAACAATATGACCCAAATAATACCATTGTATATGTCCAAACCTAATATTGATATTATCATAAGGCTTGAAGTATCTATCAAAGCTGCTGTGCATGCATTCATTTTTCCAGCCCTATTTCTCTCGGAGAAATCTACAAATGCTATTTCTCTTTTCTGTCTGTCTTTGTCTGTCATGTTGTCTGTTTCTTTCTCGTTTATCTCTCTCTCTCTCTTTCTGCCTGTGTGTCTCTTTCCCACTCACTCACTCGCTATATGCACGTGCATCATGATCCCAACTTATTATCGTTGTCATGAAAAATGCTAGTAATTTTAATCAGAGAGATAATATTTCTATTTTAATAATTTTGTTATTAAACATCTGTACAAATGCAATATTACTCTCACATGACAAAATATTCGAAAAGTGCAGAGGAGACTAAACCGAGCTTATACACCATCTGGATGTCTGATGGTGGTATTCTAAAATGTTATGATTGCTGCTATATCTCATAACGGCACGTAACATTAGCATTGTGGGCTGTCGTGAATTATAAGAAAACATGCGCTTGAGTGCAAAGCTTTTAAAACTCTTGTCTAACTAAGGTATATTTTATAGCATCATTCATTAAAGGGGGATGGTTACAGCTCTTATTTGGCCAATAATATATTTGATGATAATCAGTTTGTATCAACATATAGCATTGTTTCTCTCCTAATGTTGATACCAAATAAGTACCAATTGCAGTGGCGATGCCACACTTCTTTTTCAGGGGGAAATGGGGGGGTTAAAGTGGATTTTTTTGGGGGAAAGTTAAATTCTGGGGGGAAAAACTTCCAAAATTTTGAGATTTTTAACAAATTTTGGTCCAAAATCGCTGATATTTGCCCAAATTGAGTTTGGCCCCAAATCGCTGATTTTTGTCCAAAATCATAATTTTTTATCCCCCGAGCTTGAAAAGCAGAGGGGGATATTGCGAGAGTGCACATGTCGTATGTATGTGTGTGGTGTGTGTGTGTGTGTTTCAGTTTGGTTAGCTTTTCTAACCATGGTTAGGTTTTTTGTTTTTCAGGTCTCCTTCGAAAAGTTGAAGTCTGATTGAAACTAGACTTGGGGTTAAGGTGCAATAGGAGTTCCTTCATATGTGCATGATGTCAAAGAAAGGTCATGGACCAAGGTCATATGAGGTCATGTTCCATACTGCCATCTTGCCGGGGGTGACGCAAGTTTATTTGCAGTGTTTTTCTTCTGGCCGAGGGGAAAAACCAATTTAGAGGGAAATTCCCCCCCCCCCCACCCCCACTGGCACCGCCACTGACCAATTGTAGCAATTGTCACAATGTCATAATTTTCATTGTTCACTGCCACATTGTGACCGATTCAACAAAGGTTCTGCAAGTAATTTATGACCAGATTTTATGTGGTCTGTCATAGAAATTATTGTAATATTTGCCTAAAAGTAAACAACTGAGGCATCCTGAATATAAACTAGGCATACTGTTCCATCCATCTGAAAACAACATTAAAGCTGTTTTGGTACTTGTTGTACCTCTGAGGCAATTCCCAGATATTCTTGTTCCCCATGAAAAATTGTTCTTGAAAAACCACAAGAGAATTTCTCCTTCTCCCAGGTGGCACCTCCCTCAATTTAACCCGGACTATAAACAGAGAAACAAAAATAAGCAACTCTTACTTGATTGTCCACAATCCCCACATGTATAAAGACCTCTTTATGCTAGGATTTCAGTAGTCTTAAAGACTTACCCCAGTAGTTGAAAAGTATTCCAACATACTGAGATGAACCATACTAAAACCAGAGAAGATGAGAAAGGAGGAGATGGCTTGATTTTGAAATCCGATTACCCAGGATTACTCTCATTCACCAGCTCATTGTTTGGGTAACTTCAAGGGCCGCTCAATTGCACCTTTGAAGTAGTAATCTGTTCATCCGACTCAACTTGGCCAGTCAGGAAAGTTTCAGAATCGATAATCATTTATTTTATTCATTGGCGAAATAATTGAGGAAACAGTGACTTTTTAACGAAAGAAAACAGCACAAATAGCCCTTGATTTAATGTTTTGAGGTCAATAAAGGATGTTATTATTTTAGCCTAATTTAAACATATCCGGTTAGTTCCTGTAAAATACGATATGATGAATGATTAGATAAATGCATTTTGAATACAACTCGACCATACTGTGTCAGACAGCGTCAAAAGAGCCAAAATGCTTTGAAAATTTGGGGTCAAAGTTGTCTGTAAGTGATGCAGAAGAGTACGTTTCGCTGTACTGGTCACGACCAAGTGTAATGACTTTGTGTAAATGCCAGTTGACAACTGGGTAATTGGATTAGTTGTGGGATTTAATGACAGGTGTATGTAATGTTCTATAGCAAGAAGCGCAAGTCTTTGATCGAATCAATCGGATTTAAGGCTATTAAGATGAATAGGCGGATGAACAGTTTATCTTTTGAAGTAACAGTTGAACCATCTCCTTCTCTAACTAAAACCACTTCCACTTTTTTTAGAACTTGGATGTCTAGAATATAAAGGCACATGATTTCCGGTTCTCCTAATGCTAAAATAAATGTTGTTCTTGCTATTTTCTCCTATGACTGCTTCTTACAGCTCAGGTGTTAACCCACATTTGCACCTGTCAGATCAATATCCTTAAACATGTCTATAGAAAACAACTAAAACAATGGTATGCCTGGTATGTGAGTTGCTGACTATGACTGCTACATACAGTTGAGGTGTTAATCCAACTAGCACCTGTCAGAACAATATCCTTAAACATGTCTATAGAAATCAACAAAAGCTGTGGTATGCTTGGTATGTGAGTTGCTAACTATGACTGCTACATACAGTTGAGGTGTTAATCCACCTAGCACCTGTCAGATCAATATCCTTAAACAAGTCTATAGAAAACAACAGAGGTGGTGGTATGTGAGGTTAATGACCACATGCTTCTCAACATCTGTCAAAAAGCATTCCAGATGCACAATGAATGGTGGCAGTGATGTCACTGCCACCAGCTAGCAGTTAGTGAAATAATGCATATTAATTACCCCTGGAATTTTCACGAAAGGTTAACATTCTGTTGTTTTCAAGTAATTAGAAGCAACTGT
>JAMKCH010014361.1:0-25693 GCA_023653785.1 Ophioderma brevispina
TTGGAATCATGACTGTGTAAAGATAATTGACTAGTACATGGCAAACTAAAAATGTCAGTTTGTCTTTTGAGCTCGATCTTTCGTCTTAAATTTAAATTCATCTTGATTGAGTTATTAATGGTAAAGCCGAGGGAAAAAGAAAACACAAACATGGCATAACTTAAATTTTTAATCCAAGTGTACCATAAGCTAGATTTTGCCATGATTTTTGGACATACATTCTTTTTCCAAATTAGTGGGCAAAAAGATTCAGGATCTGATAACAGTTGTTTGCAGCCGGGAATGTGGCTGCATTATTGTTTTGTATTTCAACCTTTGAGTCTTTATGATAAAACATTGTAGTGGCAAACTGAATACCTTTACACAATATTGAACACACATCAGTAGTATAGAGTGATACTTAGACAAGTGTTATGCTTGTATATTTAAGTCAGTGCTACCTTATTGACAACATTTCATATCTACTCTACAAGCATAATATTACAACATTGTAATGTAAGTTGGAGACTGGAAGACCTACTACCAGGATATATGGAATATCGCCAAATCAGCTGAGCAGCTTTCTGATGTATATTAAGCTATGAATAGGCAGTGAGTATCGACATGCAAATTTTTAAATTTTAATGGAATTTTTTATTTTTTTTATTTTTTTTATTTTTTTTATTTTTTTTATTTTTTTTATTTTTTTTATTTTTTTTACGTTTTTCTTTTTTTATTTAGGTTTCACTGCAATAGTGATAGATGTGTGAGTTGCATGAGCAACATACAGGTCAGAATAATACCCTGGTAAATCATAGACCGTCAGCCCAAAGGTTTTGGTTAGACGAACGAGATACCATTATCTGACCACGGTAAATCAAGAAAAATATAACTTTTCATCTGAATATTCTTGCCGGGACCCGTGTATGCGTGTAAGCCTCAGAGAGGGTAAAGTTTCTATTGGGGTCAAATGTTTGAACTGCCCTCTAAATCTAATATAATATAGTCAAATTATTCCTTAGGTAAGCAGGAGTAAAAAAGTCAATTTGATCAACATGCGTGTGTGGTGCCTTCCTTTCCAAGATATTTGGGAAACAGGCCCAGTCATTTGGTTATTCAAGAAAGGTCAACCTTTGTAATACCAAATTTCTTTTGTAAAAAATATCAAAAAGAAAATCTTTATTATACTGATTTCAAATATGCTTTATTTTGCATAGGGTTGGTTCCTTTAAATAGGGAGGGGTGTATGTCCCCATCCCCATAGAGTCCTAACAGGGAAAGTTGAACCTCCTTCCAGTATAAAACCAGAAGATGACGCCAAATGCAAAAGCATTTTATATTTGGAATCAGTACATTAAACTTTCTAAAAAATATTTTATTACAAGAAATCTGGGTATTACAAACTGACCTTTCTTGAATAAACAAATGACCTTGACTCCCCCCCCTGGGGGGTAACCTAAGAAGATTTTGAGCTATATTTCATTATATTTTAGAGCAGTTCAAATATTTACCGCCATAGAAACTTTACCCCCCTCCCTCTCCCGGGGCAACACGCAACACGTCTCCGGCAGACTAACATATTTCAATTTAATTTTTCTCCTGAATTGTCCCGTATTCAGCTATTGGTATCCTCGTTACGTCTACCAAACCTTCGTGGCTGACGTCTATCACATTTGCGCTCATGTGGATGTCCTACTCATGTGGCTCAGATTAATTATATCAGTAAATATTTAAAGAAAGATGGTAATGTTCCCTTGCTGTTTTGATTTGGAGGGAGACTGCCTGAACTATTTGGACACTTGGGTAATTCTAAATTTGCACCTTAATCGTTCATCGGGGCCCGGTATATAGTGTCCAAATGTTCGTGTAGTACCCCTTTAATTAACAAGTTTGGGGAACAGTTTGTGTAGTGCGAAGTGGATTGTGGGTTAGGTTGATGAACAAAATGGCCAACTCGCATGTGAAACCACCGTGATTACGATATCGTCTTTTACCTCGTTTTCCCGCGCAAATATGACTAATAGGAATCAGATCCTGTTATGCGGAAGTTGAGGATAGGTAATAAAGGTGTAAATTAAGTAAGTGAAAGAAAGTGAATCATTCTGAAAACGTGTTTATTGTTCGTTTGCTTGGGCTACTTCACTCGTATTAAAGTCCCACAAATCAGGGTCGCCAGCTGATCTATCGCAAACTTTGAATTTTGAGCAGTTTTACTGTAGAGTTATTATTGGCGATATGTCGGGCGGAGCTTTTTGTCATCCAAAGTGAACCCCCATTGCTGGTCTTAGAAAAACCAATCATATGAATTTCAAAGGAGGTCAAATGCAAAACCACAATATGTAAAAAGTGGGCCCCTCAGGGCTAAAACCTCATATGTGCATTTGGTCACAGCCGACTTTCTAGTTTGAATTTCCATACAAATATGATAGTGAAATCAATATCCCATGTATTATCAATTTCTAGAGCAAATATGACCTAAATATATGTAAAAGGGGAAACCTTTCTGTGCAAGGCATTACAGCAAATTATTTTCGTTTTTTGTGTCCTTCGAAAAATGTTACCTATGAGGGTTGTCATGTTACCGTTTTTACTACTGTGAATTTTGGCTTTTAAAGGTCAAATTCACATTAGGGTTTCCCGCCCAGCGACGACATGTAATAATCAATCCGTTGACGTGCATTCCAGTATACATTGCAATTGTGGGTAAACCTGACTTCAGCTTGTTTTATACCCCATGTTCTAGCGCTACTTACTCACAATTATCAACATGTTTGTTCCCCACACCAGGTTATTCATCAATTAATTACCATAAGAATTTTGCTTCATGCACTCTATTTAACTTACAACCTTCGAGATAAATAGCTATATATGATCAATTATAAGTTTCCGTAGTCTGTTCACGTGTTCCCCAATACTTAAATTTGTTTTCTTGGCATTCAAGACAACTTATTATGCTCTAAACAGTTTGATTACTTTCCTTAATTTCTTTATTACAGTATTACAGTAGTACGGACAATATTTTTTTCAAATTGTCACTCTCCGAAAAAGAGTGGTTCGCAGATTCCATCCTCACAACCCAGTATAAGGTTTTTGAACAAATAATCAAGTATATCTACTCTGAATAACCAATTAAAATAATCGTTGCAAAATATAGCCAAATTATACCATCTTGCATTTTCTCAGAAACTTCAAAATCACCTTAAGTTTTCCCATAGACTTACAACGTTAAGAGCACGGTCATGCCAAATTAAAATTGATGCTATCAGCATTGGATTTCCGTTTTTTTTTTTTAAAAATCTGAAAAAATGTAAATTTCCAGAGAAGCAAGTCGGATTTTCTTCCTCGTAGCAGGGGGGTCGGTGTGCAGTCGGAAAGACCAATAATTTTCCCGTGTGTATCTATGTAGCCCTGTTCCTTTCAATCCTCCTCCAATCGCCGGTTCGGCGCCCCCGCGCGCCGACTATGAAATCTGAAGCGGGTGGAAATGTAAATCTCACATACTATTCAGATCCCCTCTCTCCCCCTTCTTCCCTAGTCTTTTACCCACTTTCTTTCTCTTTCCCTCTCCACGTCCTCCCTCTTCTCGTTTTTCTTGTCCCTTCGGTCTTGCTTCGTTCGTCGTCCTTTTCTGGTTTTCGGGGAAAGGCAGTGTACCCTATCCCATAGTAAAACTCTGGGTCCCGCAATGAAAGTACTCCATTTCCAAAGTACCGATCTGACCACAATCCCTTTCATTCCGCACATTCGCATCCAAAAAGCATAAGATAGCGGAAAGTTTACCTAACATTTGTCTTTTCTCCTCTACACAGGGTTAAAGAGAGCTCTCCTCAACCGAAGAAGTTAGGGAATTTTTGCAAAGAAAAGGTAATTAATCCTATAAGCAAACTATTTTGGCTATAAAGGTTCAAACTCTTATAATAAGGCGATAAATGTTACAGATCGCGCCAGAGAACCTTCCAATATGTAGTTTCTAATAGGCTACACTATATTGTAAATCTATTTGCAATTCTGTGTGTGACTCCTTGGTAAGACACCGGCACAGGACAAGTACCCTTTAGATGTATAATATTAAAAGGGGCAACGAGAGATTTTGTGGCACCCAATATTGTGTCATAATAGTAATTTTATATAGATTAATCGCAATATAATAATTTCCTAACCATGTATTTGCTACAGAAATGTCTTAAAAGGTGATTTTGATTTGCTTATAATATCAACTATAGCTGAATGTCGTATTTTGCTCCAATACGAAACTAGAGATATTTCACAATTTTTGCACCAAATAAACATTCTCAAGTTTATCTTCAATTGGGAAATTTTTTTGATGAAGCTTTTAACAGTCAGGTCGAAAATCAGAACTCTCTTTTTTTAGGGACACCTGATATGTGAAATCTCTCGTTGCACCTTGAAGAGTAGTGATCTGTTTACATGCTTGGAGAACCTCAGAGAGAGAGAGAGGGGAGAGAGAGAGAGAGAGATTACAAAATAGGTGTGATGTCATAAGTGGCCTTTCCTATTGTACAACGTTGGAATGTGATGCAATGTAGGCTATTTTTAGATATGAGGTATCAAACTGTGGAATACAAAATAGCACAGCTTACAAAGAATTAGTTTTGCCAGCAAATTTTGAGTTGGTATCCAGCAACCTATTAAAAGGGATTTATATTTATGGGAATATCGGTTCCTAATCCTATTTGTGGTCCTAATGTGGACATTTGCGACAGAGGACTCGTGTAGTAATTTATGCATCCCAGATTGCAGAATCGTGTGTCGTCAAGAGCATTTAAAGAAGATTCGTACGTCATAGCGTGGAACTTTGAGGTACAAGCTACCATTTTGAAATCTTCGCGGTGAAGACCTATAATAGGCAGTTCAGGTGAAAATAAGTGTCTGCATCCGTGGGTTTAAAATGTATTGTATGTGAAAGAGAGACTCTTCAGCAACTCAGAACACTTCGAATTTTTGAAATCGGATATTCCGTTGCAAACTTATTCAAATTTTTGTACTCGTACATAACAGTCATTTGGAGAACAACTGTCAAAGGTCAAGTCTTTTATTTTCTTTATTTTGCCATGGCACCATGGTAGTGTCCTCTTTCAACGCAAAAATATGTACAGAATCTAAACGATAAAAGGGATACACTTGATTTTTTAGGTTATGTTCCTGATATATGTACCTACAGATTACATAACATTACAAGTATTTATCTCTCCATTTACCAACTAATTTGAATAATTTTTGAGGAAAAATGTTTAAATTTTGTGTTTTTCAATGAAAAGGAAAATAACCATTTCTTAATATAGATGTACTTTAAGAAAAACTTACACACTATCATTCTGCAACTTGCAAGATTTTCTCTTAATACACCCATATACAGAATTTTGCAGCAACAGAGTCTATTCGATAGCCTTACTTTACCCTAATTAGCATATTTTGACCAAAAAATGAGCAAAATTTGCATTTTTTTAAAATCACAATGCAAACAATCTGAAAATTTCAGGAATTTTTCTATGAGCATAAACAAACATAATTATGAACCAAATGAGCCTAATAAATGCTCTTCAATTGGCCTAATAAACATAATTATTTTAACCAAAAATGTGCAAAATTTAAGATTTTTGTTATTTTCTTACATTTTGTGAGAAGTTTACAAGCTATCAGTCTGAAATTTTTATGGTTTCCCCTTCAAAACACAACTATAAAGAGAGTGAGTTGTATGAAATGTTACATAGGCCTAATTTGCATATTGTTGCAAAAAATGAGCATATTTGAGATTTTTTGATTAAATTTTGCATTTTGTAGGAAGTTTACAAGCTATCAATCTGTAATTTTCATGCGTTCTTCTTCCTACCTGTACAAACACAACTTTGTACATAATGAGTTGAAAATTTATTTCATGACCTAATTACATATTTTTATCAAAATGCGCAATATGTATATAAGGCTGTTTAGACCCCCATTTTCAGCATCATTGTCCCCCAAAGATGCCATATTTTTAAAGGTTTGCCACTCTCACCCAAAGGCCCCTATTTTTTGGAGAATTTTGAAAATTGACACCAAAATAACACTACTTTTGGACAATTTCGACTTTTTTATAATTTAACATATTTGTTTTCCAAATAACACCTATTTATGGGCAATTTTGCTGTCTCTCAACCAAAAACCTCTATTTTTCCATGTTACCGAATGCCTCTGGGTTTGAAATCGCTAGCCTTACATCCCTATGGATTTCATGTTGGAGTGCCCCCCCCCCGTGAAAATTAACTAAGGGCAGCTCGGCAGGGTCATTATTTGCGCCAGGGGGAATGGAGGAATTGAGGGGAATGCGAAGAAATTTGTAAGCGAGAGAGTGTAACATGAACTTTTTCATCAAGAAGCGAGGAGGAACAATGAGCTTTCAACTTTTCATTTTTTTAACGGAAGCGAGGAGGGAATGCGACCTTTCTCGCCGAAAAAAAAGTTTAAATCCTCCATTTCTCCTGGTGTAAATAATGCATGCCCCGTCCCCTAATGTAATTAATAAGCATATCCTTCAAGAAGCAATTGAGGGACCTGCTATAAGGGCAGAACAGAAGGTCTAATCAAGTGTAAAATTTCGGCAGATTCATAATGGAAATGCATTTGGTTTTATAAATGCTTCATCCTACATCGAAGCCCATACCTCCCTACGAAAGCGGTCTTTCCTCCCCACAATAACGTCACAATCGGATGATTTAATGTCATATAGGCATGTATTACATACTTCATATTTCACTGAGATACAAACTATATATTTTGCGATCTTTACATCACAACTGTTAAAGTACAGCACCGCCACGTGAGCGCCACATGCCGCATAGGGTTGCCATTTCAAGCATCAAGTTTGGCATGCAAGCTGGTTTCTTAGTGGCACTTTACGCATTACTCATATTAGTCTTCTTTTTGGAGCGCTGTAAGTGATCAAATTGCTTTGTAAAAAAATACATAAATTCTTTGATCAATATGTAATCTAGCATATCTTGTTGATTTTCTGGAAATATTTTCTTTGTGGAGAAAAAAAAAATCGTGAATTTTTCAAAAATCCATATCTCAGCAACCACACATCTGACTCACAATCAACAAACACCCAGCTGTAGCTTGTCATCAGAACTTTCCAAAAACTCACACTCTGGAGGCCTGTAACCAGTCGCAACGCTCCGATTTACACATTTCGGTCATCACCGTTATCACTTAATGCTACCTCATCAAAAGTTGGTTGCCAAGCGGCGGTGGTCTATGTTTAACCATCAGCGTTTTTCCAAAGGGGCTTGTAAGGTGCACAAAATCTTGCTCATTTTGTGAGATGATTTTATCAAGGTATCTCGCGCGATAGCAACCAACAACCTACATCTTATGTTTCGATTCCGTTTTAGAAGGTTAGAGGGAAAATGCTGCATACAACATATTTGATTGGGGATAGACATGTTTTGGGATTAGCATTATTTTGAATAAAATTGATGAGTTTATGTCAGAATGTGTTTTGGTCTCTACCCCACCACTCACACACCTTCAGTGCAGTAGATCGGTCCCGATGACGTAATAGGTAACTGAACTGCCTACCATATCGTTGACTGTTAGGAATTTTGGACATAAGACTCAATCAACAAGAGTACACTTCTAGGTTCAGTGCATCTCTGTAATTTACACTCTCTAAATGTAAAAAGAGTGGAAAAGACAGGAATCTTGATTCCACTCGAAAAAGAACGTAAACCACTCAAAAATAGTTGCATGTGTTGGTTAATTTCACTCCAAAAGAGAGAAGCACGGCACTTTCACTCCAAAAGAGGAGAGTGAACACACTCTAAAATGGTTGGTCCGCCATTTAACTATAAGAGTAGACATCACTCCTTTTTGGTGAATCGAAGTGAAATAAGTGACATGGCGCCGTTCAAAAAGGGAGTGACGTTTCACTTTACGGATTTGAATTGTTCCTCCACTCTTTAAAAGAGTTAAATGGGAGGACAACACATTTCAGAGTGGTGTTCAACTCTCACTCTTTTTGGAAGTGAAAGTTCGTGATTTCTCTCTTTTGGAGTGGATTAACCAACACATCAACTAATGTTGAGTGTTTTACAGTCTTTTTCGCTTTTTTTCGAATGAATTAAGATTCACACTCGTTTTTCCACTCTTTTTACATTTAGAGAGTAAGGACAATCCTGAGTATCGATTGTTATCAGCATAGATATTAATTGTTTCAAAACTCTGAAAACAATCAATTTGATCAAAATCAAATAATATTGGTGTTAGAAAGATTTACTTCAAACTATGCAAACTAACCTGGCAAAAAAGGTCTTTGGTGACATCAATACATATAGATTCAGCATCCAAAAGCGATCTTCCCTCTTCCAAACACGTGACCAGATCGTTGCACTCAAAGAGGTTCTATATAGATCAAGAGTCAAAACGTTACGTATCTTTAGAATACACCGTCTCGCTGTTTTGCCTCCACATAGAAACATAGAGTACCACAATAGAAAGCATGCTGCCGCCTCTTCTTCCACTACTGTGGGTGCCCGCCGCTTTGCATATACACTAATCGGTAAGTGATACAAATAATGTATGTTTTTAGAGGTGGCCCAGGGTGTAATAATAGTGTACCTGAATCATTGTCTCGGTGGGGGGATCCCCTGGGGGCAGATACTCTTTTTTCTCCTAATGCAATGCGCGCTTAGGTGACAATCATGTTCATTGAGGCGGTTTTATTAAATCAAGACGACTGATTGTGTCATTTCATTCGTTGTTTGGCCCTGGGTATGAACATAATTTTAACCACCCATAGCACCCAACATCCAACAACGGAATTTTGGCGGATTGTGTTGTATGGAATGGGACACTATGTGTGTATACAAGCCCCAAACTAATAATTATTTCCGTGCACGGACACTGGTTTTGAATGGGTTTCACCCCCTTGCTTATCTCAATAACCATGATAACTCGCGGAAATAATAAAACGATGATAGCTGCTGTGTGTACAGAACATGTCCCATTGCTGTGAACTATGTAAAGATGTATACAAAAACGTACTGTCACAGAGCAGCTGTCGACTTTAATAAAACGGAGATAATGGTACAAATCATGATTTGTCGGATCACCCCCCCCATCCCAGCATAAAAGATCGCTTTTCGATATATACAATACTGCACGGTTACTACAACTCGTCCCCACCATACAGAACACAGTCATCGCGAACGTTTTCTGTTACCATGATTTTGTTTTTAGCGTTAGTCAAATTGTTGGACCGGTGCTTCAAATCTGGCTTGAAAAGCTTCACCTCGCCTAAAATAGTTTCATCAACCGAACCTATAATTTACTTGAATAGAAAAAAACAGAGACAAAATGTAAATATATTGATTATATGGACCAACTTCAAAAACCCTAGAACATTGACATCACCTTAGCTGCCTGTAAATCTTAGCCTTTTCACTTATGCAACATGCAACAAGAAGAATCGGGGGGGGGGGCTCTCACTTGGAGGTAGTATGGGTATGTGCCCCATAACACTCCCCCCATTTTCCTGCTCTTTTTCAGTTCCAGTACCACCTTTTAGACCTTTTCAGTTCTAGAGACCTTACTTTTCATGTTCCAAAGCCATATTCTACATTTCCTTCTTCTCAAAACCCTCAAAAGTAGCTGGAAATGGAGGAAACGCAGCTTATTTTCAGAAATTTCCAGAAACCTAATTCCGGAGACCCCATTTTTTTGTCTCAAATCACTCCGGAGCCTCAAATTTAGAAATCCCCTGGTGGCACATACCTCCAAAAAAAGAATGAGATTACCGGGATAAATTGGGGAAATGGTGAGGATAAAAGGGAAAATCAAGCAGTTGATTGATTCGTTGTTGATGAAAGCAAGACTGTCATAACACTTTTTGCTGTTTTATACACTAGTTAATATTAGAAACCCGTGGGGTTTTTTTCCCTTTGACTCGCTTTTCCCTCTTCCTTTTCATCTTTTAAATGATCTCACTCTATTTCATATTTTCTGTCTTCTCTCGTTTCGTTTCTTTATATTGTGTTTTTTCCTTCCCTGCCTGTAGGTAAAATTGTACTGAAATTTAAAACATCATTTTGGCCATATCCCAAGGATTAAAGGTATATTTTGCCCTACTGTGTGTTATAGTTTGATATAGTTGTAGGGCAATAGGGTTCAGGTCACCTAGAGTATGTTCATAATGCTCCGATTTCTTTTAAAAATGGTTCCAGATTCGTCATATAAGGCCCCAAAGGTCCAGAATGTAATACTTGACTTCATTTCACCACGTATGTAGAGTTCCAAATGTACTAATGGTCTATCATATCATGTTAACTGATAATTTTAGTTTATAGTAAATAATATAATATTTTAAATTCTTATAACGTGCGACCAACCACGACGTGCTCAGGGCGCCGCTGTGCAACGCCTTAGGCTGCTACAAACACAAAAGTATCATCCAGAATTACAAGGAAGCCTGTTATGGGAAGAAATCCGTTTCTAGATGCAGGAGAAACCGAAGTTCTCGGAGAAACCTGCGAAGACGGGTACGGATCGGTAACCAAATTTACGTACGACACCAGGCGCCATACGGGTTTGAACCCGGACCGCATTGGTGAAAGGCTAGTGGATGATCCCCTATAGTGAAGTAGATAGTCTAATTTTTCACCAAATCGTGCCACTCTTCCGGCCAAAGCATGAAACTTGGCACAACCCTTCCATGGGGTATATACACAATTTCAAAAGGGGTGCCCAAAAATTCGACCACATAATGACGTCATATAAGGCCACGCCCCTTTTTTATACATATTTCGTAGTAATTTACATCATTACTTTCAATATCATTTCAATTTTGTGTATCAAATAAAGCTTGACAGGTAGAGTGTCTAAAAATGTCTAAATATTTGAATATTTGGTAATCAGAGGTCATTTTGGGTCATAAGGTCTACGAACAGGACCCCCCATTTTTGGGGGGGCACGTATTGGTGCGATAAACCGTAGTTAGGCTTGGGTCAAAGTCTCACAATCAAAATGTGATCTGCCATGGTCACTCCTAGGTTATGTTGAGAAAATCACATGTGAGAAGCACCACACCTACTTTACTGCAGAGAAATGTCCATAAACCACGCCCCTTGTATTATTAGTATGGCACACAGTAATCGTAATTTTGAGGTTTTAGTATTAACTTGGCCTTTTAAATTATCAATGAAGTATTCACTTGCAATTATTTTTTCAAGTTATTGAGAGGCCAGTCAAATTAAAAAACAATATGCTAATAACTATTGCCCCATATCGATTTCTCAGAATTGTATTGGAAAACCTTTAAGAACAACGTAACAAAGTTCCTTCCCAAAAGCAAAGTAGGAGAATATGTATGGGGGCAAGGTTTATACACAGTCAAAATACTGAAATGGTCGAAGGAGCCAAAAAGTATGTTCATCGCCTTGTAAGGATTATACGGTAAGGTCCACAAGCGGGGGAGTAAAATTTTAGATTTACCCGTTTGTTATAAATATTAGTGGTCCTACTGGTATCTAGCCCCAAAATATCGGGTGCCCATAATATGATATTTTACTTGGCCTAATTATAAGCAAATGTGACTGGGCTATGTGAGGTCACTAGACTATAACGCTAATTTCTATATTGAAACTGTCAACTAAGAATCGAATACATTTAGTATCTATGTGACCAAATGAACACTTTTACACCGAGTTTTGTAGCAATTGGACAAATTTTCAAACCCAGATGACCTTGACGGTAGTGCCTATTGGTAATAAAATATAGATCACAGATCCTGTCGAACTATACCACCTTATTAATTCGAAGCAATACAATTTTTAACCCCCTGTACAAACTTTGACCCCTTATTCCTAAATATTCCACATAGTCGCTTTTGGTTTAATTTATTATTAGTAATCAATTTTGCAGTATATTAACACTAAAACTATAATTCCCCTATGTTTATAATATTGCCGTTTTGTTGTTACATTCTTCAGTGGCGTAGCCAAAGGGGGGGGGGGGGGCAGGGGGGCCCGCCCCCCCCCCCCCCCCAATAATTGATTTCGTCGGTTGAGATAGACCGTGGGTTCACTGACAAGATTCAGGTCATGGCACTTCCAGGCCGGATTGCCGTTGAAGTATAGGTTAAAGTTCAATGGACAGCGTGCCACAATAAATTTTACAAACATCGTACAAAATTAGCCCTCAGAGACATTTAAAAAGCATATAAAAACCAAAATTTTCACGGGGCTTCCACCCCCTCGAAAACCCCCACCGGGGGCTTCGCCCCTGGACCCCAACAGGCCTCTAAGGCGGCCCCGGACCTAACCTATTTTTCTGTCGGTTGAGATGCGACACGGCCCCCCCAATATGAAAATCCGAGCTACGCCACTGACATCTTTGATGAAAAGCGTTGTTTTAAAGTGGAATTTAATACTACTATTAAAACATGAAGGTTTGCTTGCAGAGATTTAGAACAATAGGTCAATACCTGGTTAATGTTTTGTACCAGGTTGTATGGTCCGCATTTTCATCAGCAATCCAGTCAGTGGAGGACAAGTGAGCTTTGGGAAATAAGCTTAAAAATGTCTTCAAAATATGTGAAAATGGCGCATGGCATTCACTCCTTACATTTGTTCCTTCAAACCACAACCAAAAATAATGAAATCAAATAAAACCAATTTAAAAACTGAATAAATACTATTACAATAAATAATTTTTAAAAAAATTATAACATTTTACAAAGTTATAGCTTGAGTTCCAAGGTCAAAACGTATTGATACAGATGGAGTTTTACGGGTAAAGGTAATTCAACAATCAAAATAGAAAATATATATCCTATATCAAGTAAAAAATTAAATAATAGTATATACAAAAAAGACGTACACAAATGAATGGTCAAACAGAAGAAAGTCAATCCACGGGACTTTCCTGTCCAAAAAGGCTTGTATTTTTGTTCAAATTTATCTATAAAATTTGCATTAATGAACACAATAATGTTGGATAAAATAGGATTGTGTCCGGATGCTATACAAGATCCTGATATTGGGTAGATTTTCTGAAGTGGATCTTGTAACAATTGAGCCCAATACCATTTGACCTGACACTTAATCGAAACTGCGACAGAGGTACCCAACAAACTATTCACAGAATACCGCCATTAAAACAGAAATAATTGAAGTCACAGGCACTTTCTTTCCTATGTTCCAAAACGTGTTAAAAACCAGAAAAAAAAAAAAAAAAAAAAAAATCCAAAAACGTCCCATGGAACCTGCACATAATGTAAGAAATCTCTTAAAGACACAAGACAAAACTGAACCAAATAAAAACATGACAGAGCTGATTTGAGAGTTTCCTGTGACTGTTCAACAGCAGTTACAGAAACACCGCTGGACTTAACTGCTTGTCCGGCCACTAGAAATGGCCTGTGCTGTGGTCACAGATTGGGAACCTCTTGGTGGATTCTTGTTGGACCACATGCTTTTACGAACAGTATTGCCGTGTTTGAAATTTCTCATTCAATTCTGAAAGCTGGCCCATGACAAGGACCGGGCGCAAACCACATCAATTCTCAACACTTTATACTTGGGCAAAGCTTGAACAACGGATGCTTTTTTCAGTCACAACTACTTTTGATGATCCTTTTTTCTAATTTTTGAGCTGAACATGATTACCTTGGTCAGCAGTTTAAATTAAATGTTTAACCACCGACCGGTGTAGTGCTACATGCCTTCATTTTCCTTCCTGAAATCAATTGAAAGACGAAAGACATTGGGCTTTTGAGGAATAGAATATAACCGTATGTTACAGCCGTTTCAGTGCATAAAGGCACTCCTTGAACAATTATACGAAAAGCCGCAACCTTCCAATACTGTGATAAATCATTTCTTTCTTTCTTGATTTCACATCGTTCTTGATGTATTTGATGTGCACTCGCTATCACAAGATTTCGTGTAACAAGAGTGCTGGTTAACACTACGTAGCACCCTGGTTCTTTGCCAGGAACCATATGGATTTCAATTCCATGCATAACATTTTTTCCTGAAAATATCAGAGGGCTTTTGAGAAAAGGGGGACAAATTTTGTGTTTTTTTCGACGACTGGGTTATCAAAAAAAGCTATAATAAAGTTCTCCAGCATGCCCATCAAAAAACTCCAGCTTTATATAGGTTCTGGTTGACTGCTAACTACTACTCAGGATGTTCTCAACTCCTGAAAGCTATTGTAAGTACCTTGCCACCGAATATCCCCAGGTAATAGAGAACTGCCTGAGTTGTCTGCCGGAAATTACCACCACCTTATTGCTTAGTGAACTGCAAGTAGCCGCTCGCCACTCGCATCAGGATTTTCTATTTGCTCTGGACTTTTGTGGTGCCTGGTCATGAAAGGTATCCAGTGACTTCAGACCCATGAACTTCTAATTATTCAGTTTTGAATTTGGGCAATTATATTTGAAGTAGCCAAACTTTGACATTCACCAGGAAACCTGAGAAATACAAACAATGTGCATAATGCATAAAATGATTAAAAAAATCCCCCCCCCCTTGTGGATTACACACAAAAGTGTACTTTTTGAGTTACTCATGTTTAGTAACAGTCCCCTTTTGCAAAACTTCATTAGTTTTTTTAAAAGATCCTGACACATTAAGGGGCGAGTACCTGAAGAAAAAAAAACAAAAGATAAAAATTTCCCATGAGAACCGTTGTTGACATACGTTGCAGAATGTTTCAATTTGTACATCCTCAATGACGAAATGTCATTTCTTATAATGAACACAGATTCCTTAAAAGACATAAATCAAAGAAAGTTATTACCAACTTTCATTCAAATCTTGCAATTTGTTTTAAAAACATCAAAAGTAGACAAGGTGCTGGAAATAATGCCATTTTGCGAATGTACGGCAACAGCATGTCCAGCTATTTTGTAATATCCAACAAATCAATTTGTGTGAAATGAAATGAATATGCCTATTTGTTCATGGAACTACATAGTAATGATACATTTGGATTGAACAAAATCAAGTTATTTGATGATTTTTATTTTTTAACAGATCCCAATGTCCAAATTGTTTTAATAAGTATGAAGGAACTGCCCTTTATTGTATGCACCCATGTGGTGGATTTGGAATACCACTTTGGTAAACTTTAAGTATCAATGACCTCCAATGACCTTTAATAAGGACCTATAATGACCCCAAAATGCTAAGATACCCTAATAAAGTAAAGTATCTTTAAACAATCTTAATGTTTCCCGGCTTTAATTTTGGAGTACCACACTGATAAGGTTTCTGAGGAATTTCCACTTTGACATAAGTAAGGCAATATGCCCAAATGGGCGGGTCATATCTGACGTCTTAATGAGGTCCGATTTTTGGGCACCCCTTCTAATTTTGCTTTGATGCACCCCAAGGACTGTCTGGGTGTGCCAAGTTTCATGCTTTGGTCCAGAAGTGCACGATGCTTTAGGTTAGCTACTACCCTACTACACCAGCCCGCACCCGTCCCAACACTTATAAGCTAATTTTACATACTAACCACTGTCAAATGCAGAGCAAATTCAACTTCCTGTTCATGGATATGACCAACAAACAATTTGAGACTAGTTTCATCGAAATCGGATCCACTCTGAAAAGAATACCCCAGGACGACCTTAAAATTAAAACCGTTATTGAGCCTAACCCTGAAACATGACCGTTATTGACAACTACACTCTTTTTAATCTCTCATATCAAATGAAATAAGTTGGTGCAGGTTCAAAAAAAAATTAGAAAATTATCTTTTGCTCCGATAAATCCTCACACAACAATATTACCCATGCATGATTTACTGAAGTGGTTAGGTTATCTGTATGTCACACCCCCGTTTAAGCGGGGACAAACCTAATTTTAACTTTTTTAGAGTGGTTTTACTACTACTACTACTAGAGCTGTTCTACTTTTGGTCCCCGTAACAAAACTTAGTGCCAAATTTTTTACATGTTCCCTCGTTTTTTATTTTTCTCGCCATTTTAGACATCTTCTGTGACAATTTTCGAGTTATGATAACCACAAAAATTGTTTCTGTTGCATTTTTAGATCAAAAAACAATCGATCCTTGCTCTAACATGTTAATATCCCCCTTTTTCCTCTTCTCCTTCCTTATCACAGCCTTCTCTACCTCCTGTTTTATCCAAGCACGTCTTATATGGTCGAATAATTTACACACAACCGGAACAGAAAGGTAAGAAAATACAGCTTTCCATCACAAGTGAGCCTACCTTATAACCTTAGTCCTCCGAAGGAGAGGTAGTTACCGTCTCTTTATGTTGTACATGTTTAAAAGCCCCTTTTCACTGTATTTTGTCATAGCCAAGAAAAAGGTCGTGTAATCTTCCACTCAAGTTCAATTCTTTTGCAAAAATGATTGAAATGAGGTGGCAAGTGCATCTATGGTATAGTACCACTGATTTTAATATGATATTATTTCTGTTGATAACTTTTATAGAGGGGCACTTGAACATGAGAAACGCCTTACGTGTTTATAATTTTGTAAGAGAAGAGATTTCTAACAGGAAGCATTTCACTTAAACAGAGTTATTTCATCGGAAATTTATCTGATCCATATGCTCACTGGCAGCTCACCGTGTTCTAAACCTCGTTCATCGTGGGACCAGAGAGGACAGAAAGAGACAGACATAGACAGGACAGAGGGGAGAGTAGAAGACAGAGACAGACAGAGGCAGATTTACGACGAAGAGAGAGACAGCGAGGGAGAGAGATTACAGGAGAGAGAGAGAGAAAGCAGGGAGACAGAGAGAGGAGAGACACAGAGGAGCGACGAGGCATTATGGTGAAATGTTGACATCGTTGACGAGTCTTAGGTTTATGACCTTAACACTAAAAAGTGCCCAAGCTAAAAAAACTTCCGGTAGTGCCCAAGGGGGGGGGGGGTCCTAGGGACCCAACCCCCCAAGGAAACCACTTTCACGTGGGAGTTTGATCATGACACTAACACAAATATAAATGGGGGTTCACGTAAGAACAACATACCCACAATTAAAAAATGAAATCCGGACCTTTGACCTATGACTTATAGCCAATTGAAATTGTAACTCTTCGAAAAAGAGTGGGTCGCACAATTCCATCCTCAGCAACTCCAATATAAGGTTTTGAAAGAAAATACTCATTATGTTACTTAAATAAAACCAACTAAAATAATCATTGCATAAAATATAAGCCAAATTTATACCCATCTTGAATTTTTCTCAGGAAACTTCAAAATCGCCTTATTTTTCCCATAGACTTACACAGTTAAGAAGCACGGCCGACAAATTAAAAATTGATGCTATCAGCATATAAAAGGTTATGTAAGTATTATTAATTATTAATTAATCTACTCCTAAGGTATATAATCTAAGCAAAAAAATCCCAAGAATTTAATTACGTTAATTTTTATTAGT
Organism: Ophioderma brevispina; assembly: GCA_023653785.1. Taxonomy (NCBI): domain Eukaryota; kingdom Metazoa; phylum Echinodermata; class Ophiuroidea; order Amphilepidida; family Ophiodermatidae; genus Ophioderma; species Ophioderma brevispina. The sequence continues at coordinate 17,405 of JAMKCH010014361.1, forward strand.
TAAAATATATTGACTTTTTTTCACTTCCGTCTGAGTTCCCAAGGGGGGGGGGGGGGGGGGGGGGGTGGGTGGTTCCTAGGGACCACTAATTATTCTAATGAAGCCGTGGGCGGATTTTATTTGTTTTTTGTATCAGGAGAAGCGTGTTTCATAAATCAGACAATAGCAAAAAACTCCTTGAAAAATTTGATTGCGCAACCGAGAAAGAAATCGCAAAAAATCAAAGTTGGGTACTATCCAGATAGCCACGCAATATTGGCCCAACAATGGTTCCCCATCGATAGTCTTGGCATCGGCCCCCCCCCGCACGTGGGTAAAGTATATTGGCCCACTATGGTTTTCCATTGGCAATGTGATATCGGCTTCTACATATCGGCAATCCTTTAATGGTCTAATATTGGCGCACCATATTGGCAATCGACCAAACAGCCAATAGAAGCCAATATTGGGATAAAGTTGGCCCATATTGGCTTTAAGGCTAATTTGTGCTAAAAATAGCAGGGTGAGAAAGAAAACCAATTAAAAACATACAGACATTAACGCTAAACATCTCTCAGGGACGATTGTTTTGATCCGAACACATATTTTCAAACAATATTATACGATTTAATACCAATTTCAATAAAAAAATAAAAATCTATTTGACTAGCTTCAAATTATTTACTTAATTATGTAAATAAGCTGGGTTGGGACAATATTATTTATTGTGGCAAAATAAAAAAATATTGATATATTCCCAAATGGTTTCAAATCTATTACCAAGAATTGGGCCAATATTGTGCCAACCAATGGCCCAGGCCCAATATTGGTCCAAGGTTGGGCCGATGAGCAAATAATTTGGACCGATAAACTGTAAGCAAAATGGTCCGAAATTGAGTAAATATTGGGCCTTTATTGGCCCAAATCGCATGTTATGTGGGAGGGAAACCCCGCCCCGGGCAACTTGAGTGTTAATTGACTGTAGTTATTATAACTTTGAAAGAAATATATTTTTTATCTTATAGTTTGCTCGCAAAAAAGATGAAAAGAAAGGGCAGAAGAAATACTTTCCATTTCGCAAGTGGGATAAACCTCAAGCTTCTAGCTGGTATGACTAGGGGACGAAACAAATCCATCTCGGCAGAGAAGCTGGGGTAATGCATGTGGAGGGTTATGAGGGTGTGTACAACGCTCCTACATTATTGCGTTTAGTCGTCGTGGCCAGTTCTTTCTTGTATCGTGTAGCTTTGTTTTACTTTACTTATTTGCTTAGGTTGGACCCAACAAATTCTGGACGTTGTAGGAATGATAGAAACGGATTGGTGAAGGGGAAAGGTATATGATTTGAATAATCAATATGCAATTTCGGAAATCTGAAAAAAAAATGTTTCAACATGTAGAAATTCTTAAGTGATTGTCGAGAGATCTTGTAGCAGAGAAGGAAGGGTCTTTGAGGAAGAAAGAAAAGAAATAAAAATCTGCGTAAGTTGTTGAAGCTCCGAGTGTTACATATTTCAGCGAGATGGTTTCACCAACTTCAAGTGGCAAGATGTTCCTTTCTGGCTCCGTACTTGGTTGCCGGCGTGGTTAATTTTTAATTAGTAAAATGGATGAGGCAATCAAGGCAAATTTTTTAGGTTTTGACTTCTCTACTGTTGTAATATATATATCAAAACATGACATAATATAAGGGGATATAGGGATATTTGTAATGGAGGAAAAGGGGAATAGTATGCTGTATTTGCTGATTTGAAGAACATATTTGCTAGTGTCGCCGTTGACGACCCCGAAAGCTAAATGGTAACAATCGCACATCTTACGTCATAGCTCGTTTTCGAAGATGTCCACGCTGGAAGAATCGAGTAATCAAATCCAATAACCATTACATGATGATCAAATTCGCCAAATAGCGTGTATAGTTTTAAAGCTTGTAACTTCATTATCTGTACATGATGACAGTCTTAAAATACTAATAGACTGAGTTATGGGATACGGTGAAATCGATCACATGATCTAATCTTCAAGATTATCACCTAATTGTGCCCACGTAGTTAGAGTGAAAGAATCGAGTTAATCATAATATCCTATAATAACACTGTGTAAGTTATCCCAAATAACCATTGGTGACAGTGGGTGGAATAACGAGGTGTACACGAATCTGATTACCTTTTCTACTGTGTTGTGGGAAATTTGGTGAAATGGCATATTTCAATCCTTTCATCTCCAATGAGATTTGTTACGTGCTAACTAAGGGGACGCAACCATTGGAGTCAAGGGGGGGGGGGGTGGGGGGTTGGAAGTTTTCTAAACAAAAAAAAATCACCCACCCATTGAGCAAAAAAAAAAAAACCTTTTTTCCCACTTTCCCTTAAAAAAAAAAACACTTTACCCAAACCTATTACGGGAAAAACACGTCCTCACAGTAAGCACAAAAAAAAATCCAGCCTATGACTGAAGAAAAAAAAAAAACAAACTTGCCTCCAAAGCCAACGAAAAAAAAAACTGCCCTCACCAACTTCAAACCCCCCCCCCCCTTGAAGTCTAATGGTGAGTCCCTAATAGAAAAAAAATTAATTTGGCTTTTGCTGCGGACAAAGTTAGTTTTAAACAAGAATTATAGGAATTAGGATTTTAGGACTGCCAGTAAGGAAAAGGGGGGGGGGGGCGTCGGGACTTCGCGAGGGTGGCGCCGCGCGGGTGTATACGTGTGTTGCGAATGTGGGTATTTGGGTTGTTGTATATGTCTGTGTGTGTGTAAATGAATGTGAGATTTGGAAATACTTTAGGGGTGTATATTTTGGTTTTAATAATAGTAATTCTAGTTGTTTTTAATAATAGTTAATGTTACCAGTATTTTAAAAAGAAATTTATGTACTTCTATATTAAAGCCACTCCTTTTCAAAACGATTTCCTGTTTTTGTTTTTGTTTTAACCTGGGAAATAATAATAATGATAATTAAAAATTTGTAATTGGATATCGCGGTTATTTTTATACTGTATTATTTAAATCATTACTTGAATATGTAAACGATTATTTTTCATTCTACCTGTGAATTATATACATTAATTATTTATCGTATTGTTGGTGCATGTATTTATAGTAAACAAATTAAAGATTGATTGATTAATTCATTTCCATGTACCAAACACGAATGAGAAAATACAGGTCCGGAAAGAAAAAGGGCACCGCCAAAAATTCTAAAAAAGTTCCAGCACCCAATTTATTGTTATATAAATTAATTTGTCTCTTCTTAAAGGCAATATCAGTGATTTGCTAAATCAGAAAGTCGAAAAACAAAAAATAATCAACAATCTGGTATTTCCATGTCTGAGACAAGTTCAGGTGTCCTAACATAACCCTTGCAAGTGATAAGACCGAAAGGAAGCAAAGTAATAAGGCCAATGATTTGGATATTTTACGTCATTACTGCCACACGCGCACGGGACACGTACTATAGTAGATTCATACAAAAGCGATCTTCCAAAAACGTGACCAGATCGTTCCATGGGTCAAGACAGGAGGTTCTCAGGCGAAACGGAAATGAATGGGAGGCATTAGTAAGTCTAAGGAGCTCACACAAAACAAAGAGAAAGGAGATTAATTTCTCTTTACGTTTTAATTCACATTGCCGAAATAACGGGTGCTATCAAGAGGTTGTATATAGTTAGAGAGGCAAACAAGCAAGGTTTCTATATGATGAGAGGCAAACGTTACGGTAATATTTAGAAATTCATATCACCGTTCGGGCCCACCCAAAAATGTTTTTGGCCGACCACAAAGAAAACCTAAGTACCAACAATAGAAAGGAATGGCTTGCCCCGCTTCTTTCCACAAGACTGGTGGGTGCCGCTTTGCATATTACACTAATCGGTAGTGATACAATTATGGTATGTGTTTAGATGTGGCCAGTGTAAAAATCGTGGTACCTTGCATCATTGTTGTCAGATACTCTTTTTTCTCATATGGAATGCGCGCGCTAGGTGAAAAGATGTATTCCATTGAGGCGGTTTTATTTTCAATCCAAGATGCTGTGTCCCTTTCTTCGGTTGTGTGTTCATGGGTAGGACAAAATTAAACCACCCAATAGCACCCAACATCCAACAACTGATATTTGGCGGAGTTGTTTTGTATCGAATTGAACAATTATGTGTGTATACAAGCACCCAAACTGATAATTATATTCCGTGCAATATTCAAAATTCAGCGCCCCAGCACGGACACTGGTTTTGAATGCGTTCACCCCCTTGAGCAAACTTTACGTAATCTTTTGAAATTCATCGTCTCGCATTTATTGCCGACCACAAAGAAAACATAGAGTACCAACAATAGAAAGCTATGGCTGCCTCCGCTTCTTCCACTATGTGGGTGCCGCTTTGCATAGACACTACTCGGTATTATACAACTTGATGTATGTAGTAGAGGTGGCCAGGTGTAATATAGTGTACCTGGATCATTGTGCTCAGATACTCCTTTTTTCTCAATAATGCAATGCGCGCTTAGTGAAAAGATTTATTTATTGAGGCGGTTTATTTAAAATCAAGACGACTGCGTGTCATTTCTTGCGTTGGTGGCCATGGGGTAGGAACCAAAATTTCACCACTCAATAGCACCCAACATCCTTCAACTGATATTTTGGCGGATTGTTTGTATCGAATTGACATTAATGGGTGTGTATACAGCACCCAAACTAATAATTCTTTCCGTCAACATTCAAAATGCCAGCGCCCGCACGGACGACGGTTTTGAATGGGCTTCATACCCCCATTTTTTTTTTTTTTTTGTTTTTTTATTTGGGTGCTATCATGGACTAATACCACGATACTCGTCTGTATCTCCCTTATCGCAATAACCATGATAACTACGGAATAAGAACGATTAGATACTGTGAGTGATACAAGAACCTGGTCACATTGATGTGAACATATGTAAAGATGTAGACAAAACTTACTGATCACACGAGCAGCTATTCGACTTTAATAAACGAGAGATAAAGGTACATCATTATTTTGTCGATCACCCCCGCCCATCCAATCATAAAAGATCGCTTTTTCCCGATGAATATCCCATACTGCACGGTTACACAACTCGTCCCCCACCATACAGAACACGTCAAATCGCGAACGTTTGTCTGTTACCATGAGTAGCGCTATTCAAGTTGTTGTACACGGTCTTCAAATCTAAATCTGGCTTTGAAAAGCATTGTGGAGAAGCGGCAAAAATGGCTATTTTTTCAGCGTCCAAATTGCACTCACTATTTCTTAAACCGATCAATATTTTTTTCTTCACTAATATTAATGTCTTAGAGCAATATATATTGTCGGTCAGAGTTTTGCGAATTATTCCAATGGGAAAGTCATTGTCTGGATGTAGCTCCCAGTCCCCCCCCCCCCCCATCAATGTGTGTAAAAATACCTTATCCATTTGAGTGGCTAGGAATGTAAACTATAGAAGTACAGTAAAAGTGTACTTTGTTTTGTCGTCATTTATCTTGTACTTTGTACAATTATCCGCAGCATTCGTTATAACCAACTAATTGCCTACTGTCAAGATAAATTATATTTTAAAAGATTGTCGTACATTATAACAGCTTTGTCCTAGGTTTGTGTGGTCATCAGTGTTTTTTTATTCCCTACATATTCCCAAGCTCTTTATAACTCACCGAATACACAGTTTCAGAGTGTTCAAATTAATTATCTTTTAGAGATACTGTAATAGGTACCGTATTTTTGTTGGCAGAATGGCCCGTAATAATACTTGTAAAATGTACAATACTTTAAAATAGTATACTGTCCCGAGACCCCGGTTGAAGAAGTACAATTCGTTTTCTAGATCCTCCTTTTGGTAAACTTTTGCCTCCAAATTTCAATTTTTAATAGCCAAATTTCGGCGCCCAACCGGCAAATTTCACAAATTCAGTTGCCTAAGACCCTTCCTTTGGGACTCAACATTAAGTTCCCAAGCCCCAAGTTCGGAATTCGGCGCACATCCCTACAAAAAAAAAAAAAAAAAATTAGAGCCCCTCCTACCGGCGCAATCGACTGCATTTAACGTCATTCACAAAAGCCCCCCCCCCCCCCCTCCATCGCCAAAGACTCCCGAATAAGGTTCCCGAAAAGGACCCAAAAAAAAAAAAAAAAAAAAAAAAACCAAAAATTTTTTGTCCCCTCCCCCTTCCGGAAAAGCGAAGCCGAAACCGCGAAATTCTAGTTCTTGTTTCCTTCTTGTCTTGTTGATTCTTGGAATAGATCAGATATTTAGATACCGATTCATCTATCAAGTGTGATACCGTAGCATAAATACGTTTTCATCCATTTAGGAGTACCAATAAACTTTAGTTCCTCTTTATAGTTTTATATTGCTTATCACGCAAAAGTGTATCAAAATAAGAAAAGACACTCATAACGTGAGACCTGTCCAGTGATTTAGATCATTTGAAGGGGTGTATAGGATACAGTGTTAACCCACATATACAAAAACACATACTAGAGGGTTTCATCCTTTTTTATTGGATCATTCGTATAAAAATATTTAATGCAAACAGTTACCTATAAATTTGAGCGTTGTAACATTTTTGGTTTTTAGAACAGCAATGTCCATTTGCTGATTTTCAATTTTTCATTGTTTAAAATTTTGATGTTCTATGTTGGGGGGGATTTTTTAGTAGCCCATGTTATGATAATACGAACCAACCTACTACATTTGCTGATTTAAAATGTTCATATTTTTTTTTTGTTACTTTTCGGGTCTTGAGTCATTTTAATCTACTAGTATGTGCTAATTTACAAGTACCTTTGCAAATTTACACTATTTATTTTTGTCTGTTCTACGTGAGAGATAGTTTTGGATCTTTTTAAATTGTGTTTTCGTTAATAACTGTTGCCTTACTCGCCATTTTTTAATTCTTGTCATGAAACACATGTATCTTATACTCTATTTCTGTTTAATTGTATAATTTTGGAAAATGTAAAATTAAAATGTATGTTTTATTCATTTAAAGGCACGGATATGTGACGAACATAACTATATTGGGGGGGGGGGGAAAAAAAAAAAAAAAAAAAAACATTTAACCGTGTTTGAAATAAAACTCTTATTATTGAAAGATTGCCCTAATTTTCCAAATAGTTTTGAGATTTGATGTATTTATTTATTTATAACAGTCGGCATTTGAAATGCCAAACCCAATATTGCTATTGGGATTGCTATTGAGATTTTTGCACAGTTATATTGGTAATTGTCTAGTAAACTATATCTGTGAATGGTAGACCTCGAAATTCTCTATGTGTCGCAAACGAAGGAATTTTGTAATTAGAATAATTAAAGGTCCATGGTCCGATCGCTAATAGCCTCGTCCCCAGAAGCCCCAGATTTTACCGGAAGTGGTCAACATTTTGGTACAGAAGAAAGCTACTATTTTTCTCACTTAATACCCTGTGAAATCTTAGAGCCAAAGGATGTTTGGTTCGGAAGTTATGAGCGAAAATGTGCCCCATTTTAGTCGACCAATTTTACACAGTACACATAAACATGGGGCTTACAAAATCACGTTTTCAGCTTTCACGTTTTATCGGCGCGAAACTTTACAGATGGGGTTTTGGAGTGAAGACCAATCTATATCAAGATTAAAACTTCATATCTTTAAATTGGGCCACCCCCTTTTAATATCGGAAATCTCCGATAGTAATTCAACGGCTGCTGGAAACGAAATAGTCAGGGGCGGTTGTCTTCTACTTCATGTTATTGGCCAAAATTGATTTTTCAGTTTTATATAGGTTTAAGGACATCACAAAGAATCACAAAGAATCACTTTCAACTTGTTGTGAAATTATCGATGTCATATTTCCACCTGAGGGCGCCATTGAAGTTTGGTGGAAGCATTAATTTGAGACCTTTTGCATCGAAATCTGTGCACTCTTTTACATTTTCGACCCCTGTAGGCCGAATATTGACCATTGACCTTTTTGTTAATAACTCCTGAACGATCCATCCAAGATAGAGCAAACTATACATTTTCTGAATCCGTATGACTAAAGGAATGTATTGCTCAGGGTTAATGCAACAATATCATCAACTTGACATTTGATCCCTGTACTATTAAGAATAGTTTGCATTATCCAGGATTACTTCTTACCATGGTAACACCCCAATTTGGCCTGACTCAATATAGTTCAATGGACATGGATTTACATTCGAGTGTTACCATGGTAACGAGAGATCTTAGATAGGGAACACATCAAGCGCGTACCCAGGGGGGCGCGTGGGGGGCGCGCGCCCCCGGTAAAAAGTAAAGACAAAAAATCAGGAACCTGGAA
>JAMKCH010014362.1:0-24557 GCA_023653785.1 Ophioderma brevispina
ACTATCGACTTCACAAGAGGAATCGCCCACCCTCGAAGATGGTCTTCCGGTGGGGGACCCATCTTCCCCCCATAATTTATTTTCCGTGAAAAAGTAGAGATTTAAAGGCGTTACCCACAAAGCACCCTCAAGTCTACTCACCTTGGAAGAGCAAAGGGAGTCACGGGCCAGGAAAATGGGTCTGGTTCAATATTATCGAGTGTCAAGGTGTCGCTCTTCTTCGTAATATCCAGCAGGCTTTCCATGAGGCATAGACCTACTTGACCTCTAACCACAGTTGACCAACATCGAACTGGCATTGATAAATTCATACATGCCTGACCATATTCCAGTTCCTCTGCATGTTAATAGTTTGTAAAAATGACTTAGAGATAAGTGCAGTTTAAACATCTACGGGCAAGACCTGTACCGTGCAGTGCCAGAGGGACACTGGAATGAATCAGTCTCAGATATATTTGTTCCAAAGCAAGCATCTCACCATGATTCTGCACCGGTTTGGCACTCTGACAGTTTATGAGTTTGGTTTAAAGTTAGAAACAGCCCTGGTCCTTGTCAAAGAATCAACATAGGCCTCAACATCGACTCAAATTATGTCAGATAAGGACAAACATCTCTTATTCACTTGGAAAATGTGATAACTTGAACAATATCTCTACTAATGTCATGGCGCAACATTGTCCAAACTGGCTGCAGGGATCACGATACAGGAATGTGGCAAACGGAGTCGAAAGCCATAAGAACACTAATTCCGCGGGGGTAGATATGTTGCAGGGTCAGCTTAGCTTGAAAAGTCAACACACCAGAAATCCCCCCACCACCACTTCACTCCAAACGCATTGGCCCAAAGTTTCTGATGGCTCAGCATTCACACCATTTTTTAGAATGACACGATCTCTATTACTACTATATGCAAAGAATATTTTGTATGACTTTGAAAGGTTTATTGGCAGCAAGGCAAGGTGCCCATGCCTGGATTAGGAGCCTTCATCTCTGCAAGGGGAACTCACACCAGGAAAAATCATAAACTGAGGGTCGATGGACTCGTTGAAAGCCTGCAAAATATAGCAAACACCTTGACACATGTCCCTGTTTCCAGGAGTGTAAGCTCCGAAAAGTATCCCAAAATGCAACTGCATATTTTTGTGTGTATCGTCTACCTTTGTAAAGGAGATATGGTTTTTCATTGGGTCCTTCTGTAGACGTTTCAGCAGCGATAGGGTTTTCGTTCAGATCACACACACACCTACTTACAAGAGCACACACACACACACAATGCTAAGGGTAACAAAGATACAGCAAGATCTCACTCTGTTTGAAGATATGGAGATCCAATGTCCTACAAAACTTAACAAATACTTTGGTTGGCGGCGGGCATACGAACATAGTCGTCCTATTTGCCTCCTGATGTTATGCTACAATAGGGATAGCACAGGACGGTGCGTCGAAGACCGAAGAACTTTTCATTCACATTTTCCGGGACGTTTTTCTTGTTTTGGCTTATACAAACATGTCACTGTCAGTATGTGGAATATTGGCCAAGATAGACCCAAATATGGATTTTTAGCTAATGGCGACCCTAATTTGCATTTTATGTCATCATAGAAAGATCTGGTAATTTTCAAAATGGTTTCACCTTGATCTTTGACCTCAAAAAACATAGTTCCAGTCATCTTATTGTTCATTTATCAAAAAGTATTTTGGTTGAAATATCGAAAATTGTTATTTTAGCTAATGGCCCCCTAATTTGCTATTACGTCATCCATGGAATCTGTAATTTTCAAAATGGTTCATCTTGATCTTTGACCCGCGAAACATACCCAGTAACCTCATTTGTTCATTTATCAACAGTATGGCTGAGATATATATATATCGAAAAGTGTATTTTTAGCATGGCGACCCTAATTTGCATATACGTCATCATGGGGATACTGGTAATTTTCAAATGGTGCCATCTTGAAAATCTTTGAAAAATTGACCCTCAAAACATAGTCCAGTACTTATTTGTTCATTTATCATCAGTATTGGTTGAGATATATCGAAAATTGTATTTTTAGCTAATGGCGACCCTAATTTGCATATTACGCCCTCATGGGGACACCTGGTAATTCTCAAATGGTTCCATCTTGATCTTGACCCTCAAAACATAGTTCAGTCACCTCATTTGTTCATTTATCAACAGTATTATTGGCTGAGATATACGAACAATTGTATTTTTCTGTATGGCGGTGCGAATTTGCTAAATTTGCATTAAAAAGGTACTGGGACACCTTTTTGGATTTTTTAACATAGCTATCGTTTTCTATGCATTTTTTCTGATATAGTGCATTGATTATAAGTTTCTTTCATGGGGTGCACAACCAGAAAGGTTGTAGTTTCCAGGCATAACATAGAAACAATTTGAACGATTTTTGATTTTTCTACTTATGTTAAGAACCTTTATAAGATCTTTTCGGCGCACCACTAAAAACTGGGTGTCACCGACTTATTTTTCAAGAACAAAAACTGACGAAATGGCCTAAAAATTGCAATTTTCCGCCTCAAGGCGTCCGGTTTGCATGAACAAAAGCGCAGCTTACCTTGCGTAAGTGACGCACATACATAAGCGCAAACCCCTGCCGTACGTGTTCGCAAGAGAAATGGCTCTTGTTTGACAGCAGCCAAACCATAAGTTTCTGGTTTGAGTGGTTGTTGGTTAATGGGCTGGGGATAGTGGTGGTGAAGTAGTGAGTGAGTGAGTGAGTGAGTGAGTGAGTGAGTGAGCGAGGAGCTGGCGAACATTTTTGTTTCACATTAGGCAAACGTCTGTTTGAATATAGGCCTATACAAGGAACATATAAAATTAGGTAATCTCAGGGAATGTAGTGATAATTTGAATAACAGAATGGGGATCTGTTTGATCGGATTAATTTGTTTCAGATAAAACGTAAACCCACCATTTAATGTTTCCTATAAAAATCTGGTTCTTGACTTTGAAGCTAATATCCCCAAAACATTTCCCTCTCTTTCCTTCCCTCTCTTCCTCGCTCCAGGCGAATTAACACATGCCCTTTATCTATGATGGGAATTAAAGTTCTGATAAACTGAAATAAAACTTAGAAATTAAATGCCATGCATAAGTATGTTGTCTCATTTTGTGAATTGTGAATATTGGCTCTTGAAGCTGTTTCACACTTTTTTTTCGGGAAGCTGTCATAAAACCACCTTTAAAGACACCACTCCCTCCCCTACACATCCATCTACATGTTTGTGTTGTTATTTGTTTAATATCGTTACATGGGCGGTTTGTCGGCAATCGTTGACCCTACGACAAACCCACCCGCACCCCCACATCTATGAAAACGATTCGCTACGGACTCCCCTGGATGTGATTACAAAATTGGTGTTGGCAACGTGACACATGAACAGGCAAAACTACAAACATTCTTTTGTCGGTGAACTGTGGCTGCATCGACACGCACCTAAGAAAGATCTCCTACGCCCTGACGCGAGTGCGTATGGCAAGCTCAAACTGACACGCATTACCAAATGCCTTTTCTCTTCAATTATCCTCTATAAAACCCTTAATGTGAGCATGGACACATGCACAAAAAATGTAACCAAAGGAAAGCGAACTTACAATTCAAAAACTGGTGGATGCATCCATGTAGGTTCAAATTGGAACAAAATATGCTGAACGACGTACAAATAACAATTTTACTAAGATTTTCTTTAACAGTTTTTTTTTTTTTTTTTTTAAAAAAAAGGATATGTTGATGATATTTTCAAGTTGATATGTTGTCAACGTTTTCATAGTTGTCTTATTAAAATAAAAATCAGATGTCTCAACACAAAATTAGTTGCACATAACAGTATCTTTATAAGTGAGTATAAGATAAAGATTTGAATAATTTTCAGTCTGTTCAAATGGTTTCTGACCTTTTTCTACTGCTATTCCTGGTGGCCCCCACCAGGAATAGCAAAAATGAGTAGTTATTCAGATCTATTTATCAACCTTTGCCATCCACGGATTGGTATGTGAGGGTTACGGCGAAGACCCCTCTTGAATACCAAATCACGTGAACTGTGGTTGCCAGACCATTACAAGGTGTATAGGATCATAGGAAGTGTGGATACAAGGTGGTATCCTTGATAGACATGAACACCAAAAAAATGGTTCTGCACCGACTGGGGGGAAATGGAAATTTAGAAATGTTTCCAGGACTAGAAAACAGTTTTAAATGGCAAATTTCCATAGGATGTTGTAGGTGTCTGGGTTTGAAAAGGTAGGGTCACATATATACACTTGCCACTTTAGAAATTGAAGAAAAATTCCCACTTGGTTGTAAAAATCTGCGAAACTGGATAAGAGAAAACTTTATCAACTTAGAAATTGGGAAAGGTAAGGTCCAGAGCTGGAAATACTTAGAAAATGTAAATAGAAAAGGAAACTGTGTGTGAAAATTAGACGTGGGAAGGGTATTTTTAGAACTGGTAAACTCATGGAAAACAGGAAAGAAAGAAGATTGAACAGCTTAGACCATGGTGTTCATTCTTTATTAATCATTAAAAGTACATCAAAAATAACAATAGAAGGGACAAACACTCAGGACATGCTCAGGCCTGAACTAGCAGGCCAGCATGTGCCAGGGGAAAAACAAAAGACAAGGCAAGGCGCACAGCAGCATTAACATTGAAAGATACCCAAACATATATAATATTCGTTAATTAATAAAAGAAAAACAGTATAAAAAGCCAGGCTAGACACCAAGCATATCGTTTATGTGGAGACGTGGGTAAGAAGCGACGTCTTTAAAAAAGGAGCAGCGTCCAGTGGCGGTTCATTGCCGCGCATTCCAAATGGTTAAAGCTGCTGAGAGAGGATTTTGCCTAATGTTCTTGACCAGCTACTTAGAAAATTGGATACCAATCAATTTGGTATCAAGGCGTCACGCAACCTCTACACATAGAGGTACAGACCCTGGAAATGGGGAAAATAGTTGAAAAAACCAAGAATTGAATTTTATGGTATGTTTGCTCAACTGAAAAAGTTACAACACGTTGACCATAAAGTGATTAATGGTATTTAGATTGTTTCTGAGTTTGAGATGGCATGTTAAGACAAAATATCAGTTATGAAAAATCTTAATCTTAAGACTCAAATATGGGAGGAAGGGAGGGAGGGAGGGAGGGAGGAGGAAGGGAGGGAAGGTAGTGTGTTAGGGAGGGGGGTAGGGTGGGAGGGGAGGGAGAAAATAGGTGTTTATGTACACATGTTATGATGTATGTGGATTGTTTCCTAGGTATATAAGAATCAAAGTGGAAATAACACTTAAAAATAGTTGCATTGTTCAGCGACTTTGTTTGATTTTCATGTCTTTTCTTAAATACTACACAGGGTTGTCGTGATGTTCTGAAGACTATTCTGGAACGCTTTAGAGACAGTACTCTAAAAGTCAATGTGGCATCAATGTAGACAGTGGGAATCACGCGCCAGGGGGAAGTACACTGAACACCGTGAGAGGACAGTACCAAAAGAAGTCAATGTGGTCATCTGTAGACAGATTGGAACAGCAGCTAGGGTAAGTACACTTAACACAGTGAGAGACAGTACCTAAAACAGTCAATGTGTCATCTATGTAGACCAGTAGCATCGGCCCCAGGGATATTCGTACACTCACCCAATGAGAAGATGGACAGTACCTAACACAGTCAATTGTGTCATAATGTGAAGTTGGAACAGCAGCCAGGTAAGTACCTTAAACAGTGAGCGCAGTACCTAAAACAGTCAAGGGTAAAAATCAGTAGACTAGTTGGAATCAGCAGGCCAGGGTAAGTACAGCTTAACACCGTTAGAGAACAGTACCTAAAACAGTCAATGTGTCATCTTGCAGACAGTTGGAATCATCAGCAGGGTAAGTACGCTGCACCCCGTGAGAGACATTACCTAAAACAGTCAATTTGTGATCATGTAGACAGTTGTAATTAGCACCCAGGGTAAGTACACTTCACACAGTGAGACAGTACCTAAAACAGTTAATGTGTCATCTTGTAGACAGTTGGAATTAGCAGCTAGGGTAAGTACACTTAACACAGTGAGAGACAGTACCTAAACCAGTCAATGTATCATCATGTAGACAGTTGGAATCAGCAGCCAGGGTAAGTACACTTAACATAGTGATCAAATTTAATAAATGACATCATTTCAGGGAGAAGGTTAACTTTTGTGCAATTTTTTTGGCACATTAAATGTGTAACATTGCAGTGTACATTTTACATTTTTTGTAACTTTTCCAGAAAAATGTACCTTTGTCAGGGGACTTATTAATTTTGACCTGTATATTGAGAACCACTATGTTTGGACACGATAAGAAGAAGCAGCATTCCAAATACGCAAAAAAAAGTGTTAAAAAATTGAGGTATTTTTTTAAGGAAATATCCTTGTGTCTTTTTAAACTTGACTAAACATGTTACATTTTTTTCTGAGACCACCTGTATTAATATAATGATGACAATATTTTTATTTCCATTATTCCAGGTGGTACAACACATTTTGGATAGGAATACATGTCTTTTACCAAGCTATTTTGCCGTCAATGAAATCAAGAAATTGTTTCCTGGCGACATTCCTCAGGGTCATTGGGTAAGTCTTGGATTTACCTCCCACCAGTAATACATACTTGGGTGTCGGGTTGGAATGTGTGGTGTCGGGTTGGGGGGAATGGTGGGGTGTGGGGGAGGTGGGATGTGGGAGAGGGGGTTCTGTGGGTGTTAGGGAGGGGGTCCGGCAGGGTGTCAGGAGGTGTAAGGTGGGGTGTGGGGGAGGAATTAGGTGGGTTGTTGGGTAGGGGAGATTTTGTGTTGAGGAGGAGATTTTGTGTTAGGTAGGGGAAGACTTAGATTTTGTGTTGGGTAAGAGGAAGGTTTTGTGTTGGGATGGGGGATCTTTTGTGTTGGGGAGGGTATCTTTTTGTGTTGGTGGGGGTACTTTTTGTGTTGGGGAGGGTTTTTTATCTTGGGGAGGGGGAGCTTTTGTGTTAGGGAGGGAAGGGGTGTTGAGGAAGGAGTATAAGGAGAGAGGTGTTGGGGAGGGGTATGTGGAGGGGGGATGTTGGTGGTGGAGCAGGGAATCAAATCTCATGTAAAGCCATAGCATCATTGTTGCTCTAATTGTGTGTTCCATCTCTCTCTCTCTGTATGTAGTTATTGCTGGGGAGTACTTTGTATAAACTACCTCACAGAGGTTGTGCTGAAAACACAGGTCCCATTTTAGGTTGATTTTGCTATATGGATAGTCCTTTTAAAAAATGTTCTGAAAGTTTTCATCAAAAAGGGCTTAATTTGTGTCTCAATGTGGCCAAATATCTGAAATTTGCCAAGGGTTACAATAAATTTGGTAAACTTTTCAAACAATTTGTTACAATTTGGGCTTCAAGTATGCATATGGGTCCAATTTTGTTGTAAAATTAGTGTAGCCAATGGGTCAACTTTTCAAATCTTGGAGGCACATTTGGGTTTTGTAGTAATAAATGAGACTTTCAAACAGCTGTGTCACCTAATGTTCAGAGACCTCCTGGAAGTGTATAACATTTGTGATGATTTTATGCCTTTTGATATTTCAGATCCATGGTAATACCTTATCCAACTTTGTGGATTCATTCCGTCCTATAGCCAATATGGTGTCAATTACAGGTATGTAATTAAGATAAAGCTTCTAATATCACGCCACTCAAATGATGGCTAAACAAGGTTAAATAAATTATTGTAAAACAAAGGCTACTAATGGCAAGAATCTATTATTCCCCCCCCCCCCAAAAAAAAATGTTTTATCTTAGAAACCTTTCTTCTATCTACACTGTAAGGCCCATTTTTGACATTTTTTTAGTTGTCAGGAAAAAAAAAGTTTGGTCATAAATTATTAAAAAGGGAATTCCTCATAGCATTAACCTTTTTGATTAAAAAAACATAGCAGATAACCTTTTTTAAATTTTTTAATACAAATCCCTCTTTATGGTCATACGATGCTGTGTGTGTATGTCTACATCACATACTTAAATGAGCAGCAATTGCCGATGACACAATCGATCAACAGCCACTTGAGCCAGAAAGGCCCACAATTTTCCTCATGGCTGAACAATCATAAGATAGAGTAATTGAGCTTCAACCAAAAATATTTAAATAAATGAGTTAAGATTTATAAGCTGCTGACACTTTGACTCACCTGAAATTTTGTTCTGGAAGAGACTTAGTAATCACTTTTCTGTCTGTCTGTCTCTCTGTCTGTCTGTTGTGCTGTGCTAACTGAGGGTTGTGACTCCTACTTGTTTTTGATCCATTCCAGGTCGGTCTAGTCTGTTACCAGTGGTAGGCTATTCCAACATCGCTGGGAATTCTTGGAAGCTGGATCCTCAGATGCTCACGTTCCAACTGAAGGGTTTGCTCCCATTTGAAAAAGTAAGTGTTTAGTTTCTGGAAGCAGGCTATGCAAAAGGTACAGAAAACTGGTATTTAGTACAACTCAATGCTATGATTTCAGACTTAAAAAGCCCGGTTGCCAAACAATTCCTGTGTACTTATCTTCCATCATGAAATACCCATGGACAAGTATGCAGTTGTGCTAAAAAGTTTTCTGTCTTGTGTAATGGTTGGGTGGGGGCAGACACTAATCTGCTCGATTTGGGCTCTTTGGGGATTTCCATGCCAAAGAAAAATGATGCCTCCATGGACAAGTCTGTTTGTTGACTTATTGTTCAGTGGGACTATATCTGAGAACCCTCAACCAAAAATGAACATTTTTTTTGCAGGCAAGATGCTCAATACCCATTCTTTATGATTAAATAAAATCCCAGATATCAAATTTTAAAAAGTGGAAAAATACACTACACCACCCTTCATTTTGGGTAAAGTTTGTATTGGCTCACTCTGTGTTCCTGTGTGTCAAAGTGAAAATATTGAGGGCAATCCAACATAAGCTTCAACCAGGCCTTTCAAAAATACATGAATATTTATAGGGTAGGCACCAGAGTTGCGCGATTTAAAACGGAAAATGCGCGGCCCGTATTTGGAAATGCGCCGGAAAATGCAGCGATTTGTAGCTTCATGAGTGAAGCTATTCTAATCGTACCGTTCGGCAGAGCGGGCGGAAAAAGTCTAGGCGTATCGCCGTTGCACTCGATTGAGCATATTTGTTAAAAATTGGCGTGTGAAAGTGTGGGATGTGCTCCTTCAAAGCTGAAATGAATTTGTAAGCAAAAAAATCGGCCTAGAATTGTGTTATTTTCCCGTTTGTTTTTGTGTGTTTGCCTGCTGTCAACCCAGTACCCAAGATATCAAAGTCAATACTCACGTATGGTTTGTTGTAGAAAATAGCGAACGCGTCGTTGAAAGCGCGATTTTTTTAATAGCGAAACCTAAGATATAAAATATACGTTCGAATAACAACACGAGCAAAGGACAGTCACTGATTGCATGTGTACTGTGATATATTACGTTTACGTACAAATCCCTTCGTTCAAGGATGTAAGCGCATGTCTGTATGAAGTTGCAGCGGTGTTTTAAAATGGAATATTTATGTGGGCTCATACCAAGTTTTGTTAGGGGAGGTTCCCACTCCCATTGTCCATGCGCATGGGCGATAGCTATGGCAGTATTGTTTTTTTTTTTTTTTTTTTAAGATTTTTTAGTTTTTTAAATTTTTGATTTTTTAGTATTTTATTAATAGATTATATTTTTTATATTTGTAGAGGGAGTTTGTTATGATATTTATTATTTATTGAGGCTGTGTGTGTTCCTTTTATTCGAAGGGGGAGTTGTGGCGATTTAACTTTTTCTTCTATTTGTAATGGTATGTCGGCCTCAGGATGTTGGCATGTTGACAACGCATGTTCCCGGGGCATGATTGCCCCAACTCTTAACATCCTCGAGTTTATAAAGGTTGGGGCTCGAAAGTGAAGAATAGTACCATTTAATTTAAAGGGTTGTTTGAATCAGTTATAGGATAATAATAATCGGATGGAAAAAGGGTCGAATTCGAAATAATGTTTATTGGATCCCTGGTTCTTGCATGAAGTTAGTATTGTTACTATTAATTAACTTCATGGTACTGTATTCATGGCATTTTTTAAGTGAATTGAGGTTTGCAAGTTGTACAAGATTTTCGTTCATGTTTGGTACGCTTATAGTACTCACTACCTAGACAATGGTTGTTCCGAATTTGCATTTATACATTGTGCTATATCATCAGCTTGGTCATTGGTCACCAATTTGGCCCAAGGTTCCACAGAACACACGTGACCCCCGTGAGGTCGTATCACAACTAAAACAAGCAAACACGAATTGATAAACATTCGTGTAGGACATGAAATATTTGTTAAATCTTAGCATCATTTCATTGGTTTTACTTAAAATAGATGCCATTTCCCCAATAGTGTTGCATGTAAGTGTGACAATAAAAACGAAAAACGATGGAATATGTAAAATGCAAGCTCATGTTATCAATTTCAAACGAGTAGCGTGGGATGGGAACCTTATTCCACCTGGAAATTGCACCAAACCACTCGCACAAGTGGATACCCAGCAGCTCTTTAGCAGAGCGAGTTGGCCTAGCTGTTCTAGGGGACAGTTTGTCCATTGCCAGTTTTATACGCCTTAATTCGATGAGTGTGGTTGGGATTTTGTACAAAACTTCATTAAAAAAGTCCAGTGTAACAACCCGGGGTGTAACAATCTGCATATGATATTTAAGTTATTATCGAAACAAACAATCCACGAACTTGTGCAAAAAGCGACCCACTCCCACTTGTCATGGCAAGTGACAATACCTAATTACCATATTAAGGCCCGTGGTCCTTGCAAAGACATTGCAAAGGCCGTTAATGATACCGCGACACATTCCTACTGTTCAAGCATGCCAAATGACGAAGAAGAAATTTATGCTTTAAACTTGGTATGCCAAAAAAAACCGTGTTTATCGGCCTTTGGTTGTATAATATATCGCAGTATACGGCTCAGAGAAATCCGACGTATATTTTCTGAAGACCGTGGAGTGTTTGTAGTAGGAATTCCTAATTACGTCACCTAGGGATTCCCCCCATTATTTTACAATCAAGCAAAGGGAGGTGGGGGGGTGGCAGGGGTTAAGATTTCCGCAAGTCGTATCAAATCGTGCGACACACACTGGGTACGGAGGATTTCATCAATATTCATTCATACACAGCCAAGCTTCCAGTTAGACCTGTTATCGTCATTCGACGCAACTCTTGACTCCTTTTCCATTGTTGCTCCCTGCATAATAAAAGTAGATGATTCTAAATTCATTTTCAAGGAAAAAATCAAAGATAAAAGTGCGAGTTGGTCAGTTTCATTAATCTTTTAATACATTTAGCATAAACAAGCACATGCCCGCTGCCCCAAAATTGGTGAAGATGTTTGCTGGTTTCTGAAAATGTGTAATTCATGTAATGTGAAGAAGAGGAGCGGAACCATTCAGGAGCAAGAGTGGAAAACCCGTACCGTGAAGAAGAGGGGAATAGGGAATTCTTTCTCAATGCACGGCGGTTCCCCAATGACATGAGGTCCAGGGGATTCCCACGTGCGTAAGTACATGTATAGTAAATTATAATCGGGAGTATGCAAAGGCCTCAAAAGCTACTCAGAATGATACAGGAAATAGCTTGAAATTGCAGAAAACCGTGTATCGTTGGTGTAAAAATCATTTAAATGCATAACTTTCTCTAGTCTTGACTCTGAATTTTGACCCAGCGAAGTTCTCCCCGTCCAAGTTTGGAGAGCTTGCTTTCCTTTCGGTTCTCTCAAATCACGTAAACAATTGTGTGAATCAGCACGTGGGACAGCCACCTGTCCGCAGGCCAGTCCCCGGGCCTCCAGTCAGAACCCCGAGGCCAGTATGCTTGTTCACCCCATGTCTACCTCATGGTGTTGAATCTTTGCTAGATGCTGCTCTTATTGCTGTACGTAACATGCATTAAACTTCGATTTCCTTCAGAATTGTATTGACTTTTAGCCATGAAATGTAATTTTGAATTAAAATGAGTGCATATAACACTTAAAACAGGAAGGATCATCCACCTGACCGATGATGAAATCGGGACAGAGTACAGACAAAATATAGGTATGAAAAAATAAAAAGCCGCGCAAGTAGAATTAAATGTCTGGTCGGATCTTATAGTATAATAGCGGGAGACCATGGCGAGTACCATTTTAGGACCGGGATTAAGCGCTTCCCGCTAAAATGACTAATCTTATTTACTTGATTTAAACCTAATGGAAGACATTGCCTATCGAATATTGTCGCATTTCTTGTTAGCAAACTGTGGATAATTAAGCAAGTAACGTGGAAACGGCACATTGTAAATGAAAGGCGGGAGGACCTCGGGTTTTGCGCAATCTTCCGGGTTGCCTTTAGACAGGGATAGACTCTCTGAGGCCGATCACTTGATTGTGTTCAATTAACTGGGGAGACACCTATATACCGGTAAATACCGGGTATTAAATTGTCAGTATATCGGTTTTCGGTATTTGCGTTCCCGATTCTGCCACAGGTGTGGTGACCTCAAATGGGGTGACCTTTGACCTCTGTGATCTCATTGGACCTTAAGTCACAGAATTTTAAAATTCCTTGGTGTATCCACATAGGCCTATGTCGATCTATTTGTGACTCTTAGCTAAAATGACCATTTGGGTAGTGTCCTACAGTTGGTGACCTCAGGTGTCTTAAAATGGTCCAGAATAGAACATTGCACGGTACGTGTATCCACATATGTTGATCGATTATATGACACTTAGATTAAATTCCATGTGGGTAGTGTCCCACATGTTGTGACCTCATGTGAACCTTGTGACCTCGTGTGACCCTGTAAATGGTCAAATTATACAATTGCTTGGTGTATCCCATCTTCGATCGATTTTCATGACACAAGTTAGATACAGTGGCCCTGGGGTAGAATCCCACATGTTGTTTGACTTTGGTGACCTTTGTGACCTCATGGGCTTAAAATAATCAGAATTATAACATTGCACGGTACGTTTATCCACGATGTTGATCGATTTATATGACACTAGTAAATGCCAGGGGGTAGTGTCCCAAATGTTGGTGACCTCATGTGACCCTTGTGACCTCGTGTGCCTAAAATGGTCAGGAATTATAAAATTGCTGTGTATCACTCTTCGATGATTTCATGGACACAAGTTAGATAGATACAGGGCCCTGGGTAGTGCCCCACATGTTATTGACCTTATGTGACCTTTGGACCTCATGTGACTTAAATGATCAGAATTATTTTTTTTTAACATTGCTGCTTGGTGTATCCACATAAGTCGATCGTTTTCATGACACTTAGAACATTTGGCCCTTGGGTAGGGTCACATCGTTGGTGACCTCGTGTGACCTTAAAATGGTCAGAATTATGAAAATTGCCATTGGGGTACTTCAAAATAATGTCGATCGATTTGACACTTAAATAAAGGACCCTGGGTAGTGTCCTAGATGTTGTTGACCTCATGTGACCTCGTTTAACCTTAAAATGGTCAGAATATAAAATTGCTTGGGATCCACAATATGTCGATACTGATTGCTATGACTCTTAGATAGAATGACCCTTGGTTAGTGTACTACATGTTGGTGACGTCATTGACCTTAAATTGTCAGAATTATAATGCTTGTGTATCCACATATGCGATCGATTTTCTTTACACTTAGATACATTTGCCCTTGGTATGTCCCCACATGTCCGTTGACTTGTATGACCTTAAAATGCGTCAGAATTATGAAATTGCTAGGTGTATCCACATATGTTGATAGATTTTCATGACACTTAGATCCAGTGGCCCTTGGGTAGTGTCCCACATGTTGATGACCCGTGATCTTTGTGACCTTAAAATGGTCAGAATTATAAAATTGCTAGTGTATCCACATATGTGTGTTGTCGACGCTTTCATGAAACTTAGATAGAATGACCCTTAGGTAGTGTCCCAACTGTTGGTGACCTCATGTGACCTCATATGATCAGAATTAACAATGCTTCGTGTATCCACATATGTCGATCGATTTATATGCCCGTAGAAATAGAATGACCCTGGGGAGTGTCCCACATGTGGTGACCTCATGTGACCTTAAATTGATCAGAATTATAAAATTGCTTGGTGTCTACAATATGTTGAAATAACAACTTTTCAAGTACAAAATCGCTATTTATAATAATACGCATTTTTTAGCATTCTCGTTCGCGGTGTATAGTTTCCAGGACAATTACCAACATAACTGTGCAAAAAGTTGAAAATTGGGGTACTCTAAAAAATGTGCTGTTATTGATTTAACCACGCAAAAAAAATCAAAACAACTAACTCCACTCAAGATCCAACACACTTGTCTAATGAAGCTTTAGCACAATTGGTGCTCTTGTTAAAGTAAAAAATCGGAAAATGCGCTCCTAGTTTGCCTGCTAGTCAACCCGGAACACGAAAAAGTCTTTGCAAAAAACAATGCTTCAACTTCCAAAGTTGACATCTATTTCTTACTTTTTTTTCGGGCGAAAAATTACAAGAAGCACATCATATCACCTGTATTTTACTTAATTATTCAGAATAAAAATAATTTGCATAGATGTCGACGGCCCTGCCGCGGGCTGAGCCTTTGCATACATCACGAGAATAATTACTTTCTCCAAGGGGATTGGGGAATACCCGGCCCCGAATGACGTGATCGCGTGACGGTTTTTCCACTCTTGCCTTTCTGAATGAATGTCACTGTGAAAGTTGCATGGAGCTGGAATAATAAATTTACTCATTGTGGAAAGTTGTTGTTTCATCTTCCGCATCCCTACCGATTTCCCGTCGGGAAATGCCTTCCTACCGCCGCTAAGTCTGAATGTTGTTAATTCAGAAGAAATTATACCAAAAGAAACTAATTATGAACAAAGACCCGATACCGCGAGTATAGCTTTGATAGCATGCATCAATATTTTGATTAATGACCACCGAAACGCAAACATATCATGACGATTCACAATGGAAAATAGGTCGGGTCATCCTTGTTCAACTAATCAAGGTTAGAGGTAGGGTTCTACGGTGGAGTTTATTTAATATACATTTGGACATATATTTGCACTTAGTGAAAGCTTATGAGTCATCAATTTTTGCCGACGTTTGCCATAATAATGATTTATATCATTGGTTTGTTTATGGCAACATTAACATTTAAAAAAGGTGTTTTTTTTACAAAATCGTGAAATCGCGATGGACCAACAAATCGTGATAGACCCAAAAATTCGCGATTTTTTCGCGTTTGCGCGATCGCGCAAAACTCTGTGCTATTATAGGGTCACAGGATTGTGGTGGTAGTGTTGGGAATGTCTTCAACAGGATTCTGCGACTATTTTGAGAATTGGTGAATATTATCAGGATCACAATACTATACACAAAATTGTCTTTGGCATGAAATCTCTCTCTCTTTCCCCTGTCTTTCCCCATATGTGATTATGCTAACGTAGATACTATCTTGAATTACAGTGAACAAACCACACCCCGGAGGGGAGGGGTACCACATTTGTTGCACTATGTATTACAGCACCTTCATTCAGAGATGTCGTCTGTGCAATGCTGGTTTGAACAAACAAGTAAGTCATAGGCCTGTCCTTCAACTTGCCTAAAATAGTTAAATGTTTATGTTAAGTTAAGTGGTCCAAGTATGGCATGTCCTAATCTCCATTAGTATTTTATTTTTTCTGGATTTCAGAACTTTTTTATGTGAAAATACAAAATTACAACCATAAAAATGGGAGTAGCTTAAAGCAATAATGCCACATTTTTGAAGAGTGCCCTCCAATTTCAAAATTTGAATATTTGTTGCACCAGTTACGTTGGTAATTGTCAGGAAACTATACCTGCGAACGAGAATGCTAAAAAATGCTTATTTATCAACAAAACAACGATTTTTGTAATTTAGAATTGGGAATCCCAGATTGGACTTAACGGCAGGAGCTGGAAATGCTACGTTTTTGTCCGTCCATTGTAAAATAGTACCACCTCGATAAAAAAAAAAAAAAAAAAAAAAAAAAAGAACGAAAAAAAAAAACAAAAAAATAACTCTTCTAACTTGACTTCCTGAACTATCAAAACAACTAATGGTGAGCGTAGACACGTACATGGCGCTCTTTCCCGACTATTTCACACTGGAAAGTCGTTTCCAGCAGCCAGTAAAATTATATCGGGGATCCCCGACAATAAGTATTCTAGTACAAATTCCTTCGTTTGTGCGCACATCGACCTTTTCGAGCTTAACCATTCGAAATTATAGTTTATAGCCAGTTACCAATGCAACCGTAGTAAAATCTCCAAATATTTTAAAGAAATTGGGGGGGCGCTCATCAAAAGAATGTGCTAATATTGCTTTAAAGTTTGGCTTTTAAATATATGTCAACCCCCGGGCACTACCTCCCTGCATATCTATTGGCATGCATTAAATCACTTATTTTGATTGTGTTTAGGCTGACAGGGATATTATGTAATGAACAAAGCAGCAATACATCTAAGAATTATGGTATGGTTTCCACCGAATATAGAAGCACTATTTTGATTGGTTACTCAAGGCGCATCTATGTTTGTCCTGTATTGAGCAATCAGAACAGATGGTATCAATAATTGGGAGGATATGTTTTTTGTATTCGCATAATATTTGTGTGATGATTTTTCTGGAGAATTAGTGACCAAACAAAACTGTCTCAATTTTTGGTCTTAAACACGAGATGCCTCAAAAGGACACACATTTACTTAAAAACTGAGTACAATAAGCTTGAATAAAAAAAAGTGAACTTTATATTGAGCTAATCAAAATGGTTGGGTTCCCTGATTAACATAAAAATAGCAATTTCAAGACATGGAGGCTCTTTTACGCCAAACCCCTTTATGAATTTTCGGTTGCAATTTAAAAGCTACATGTTAAAAAAAGTCCAGTTGTACCAAAAGTGTAAACATAAAAAATTGGAGTGATGGTCTGAGTAATGCTCTTGTTGTGTCCTAGGTAATGTGATAATTGTGTCCTGAGTACTGTGAGGTATGTGTCCTGAGTAATGCTAGTATTGTCCCGAGTAATTCGAGTATTGTGTCCTGAGTAATGCGCGTATTGTGTCCCGATAAGGCGAGTATGTGTCCCGAGTACTGCGAGTATGGACTGTCCTGAGTAATGCTAGTATTGTGTCCTGAGTAATGCGAGTATTGTGTCCTGATAATGCTAGTATTGTGTCCTGATAATGCGAGTATGGGTGTCCGAGTAATGCGAGTATTGTGTTCCCCGAGTAATGCGAGTATTGTGGCCCGAGTAAGGCGAGTAGTTGGTGGCCCAGTAATGCGAGTATTGTGTCCTGAGTAATGCGAGTATTTGTCCTTAAAATGGCAGTATTGTGTCCTTAGGAATGCGACGTATTGTGTCCTGAATAATGCGAGTATTGTGTCCTGATTAATAGAGTATTGTGTCCTGAGTAATGTGAGTATTGTGTCCTGAGTAATGCGAGTAATTGTGGCCCGAGTAATGGGAGTAATTGTGTCCTGAGTAATGTGAGTATTGTGTGTCCTGGTAATGCTAGTATTGTGTTCCTGAGTAATGCGAGTATTGTGTCCTGATTATGCGATTATTGTTGTTCCGTGATAATGGCGAGTTATTGTGTCTGAGTAATGAGAGTATTGTGTCCTGATTAATGTGAGTATTGTGTCCTGAGTAATGCGAGTTTGTGGCCCGAGTAATGTGAGTATTGTGTCCCGAGTAATGTGAGTATTGTGTCCTGAGTAATGCAAGTATTGTGTCCTGAGTAATGCGAGTATTGTATCCCGATTAATGTTGAGTCTTATGTCCTGAGTAATGTGAGTATTGTGTCCCGAGTAATGTGAGTATTGTGTCCTGAATATTATTGCATTAAAATCAAAGCACACCATCAGAATCTGAAATGTTCAGAAATTATTCAGTGCCACTTTAGGCTGTATCTTCATCAGTTGGTAAGTTGATGGGGGACAATTGGTTCTTTAGCCCTAACAATAGCATTTATGGGATGCATTTGTCTGCAAGAATGCATACAAACATTCTGTGCTTGGCATGTGTACAACTCTTTTAATGTAGCTTTATTAACATACAAAATGTATACAAAAGCCTGTCATATTTGGTGTGGTTCTGTTTATAGCAAAAGCAGCGATGTAAGGTCTTAGAAGAGGAGTTGGTTGACCTTGTGGTGGTTGCTATGGAGAGGTCGGAGAAGGAAGACAGTAACCCGGAACTAACGACTGCCACAGAAACGCTGTGGCAACATCTGTCCAGTCAAATCATCATCTTTGTGCTTTTTCAGTTTGCTAGCTTCCCTCATATGGTAAAGACGCTCCACCAGAAGGTAATGGCAATAGTTAATGTATACTCTGTCCAGCTCAAAGTACGAAGTAGAGCGTGTTTCTACTGCCGCCACGGCAAAAAGGGCACTTGCCGACCCGCTATGGACCCGGCTTTTTCCGCTATCTCAGCTGTTTCTATTGAAGGCACATACCGGTATGTGGCATGCTCGACTGCACTTACCGCTATCATGCTTTAATTCGACAGACCCATCCGGGGTCACAATATATCCCCCGTTCCAGAAACTTCCATGCATTTCTTTCGCTTGAGGTGTGTTTTACATGTGGGCCTATTCCCACGTTACTTATCATACAGTGTTGAGTTATTTTGTATTTCCTTTAATAGATGTTACTACCAGGTCTAGGTGTAAAGTAAACTACAAGAATTACTATGTGTTCATCATAAATTTTATTGATGTTGATTCAATTCTGAAATGAAAATAATAGGCCTAACTGCTGATGATTTGAACAACGCGTGTAGCGGAAGTCGCATTACCAGCGGCGCCGTCGTAGTAGCATCATTTCCTGCCCAACATGGCAAATGCCGCTATCGGCTGTTTCTACTGGTGAAATAGCGGTATGCAACACTGCAAAAACCTTCTCAGAGCAGGTTTGATTTAGCGGTATCGCGTCGCGCTAAAATAGCGGGTCGGGCTGTTTCTACTGAGTAGGATAACGGATCGACCCGCTTCTGACGCGGAAAACGTCCCCAGTAGAAACACGCTCGTAGCGACGCGGGCGTATACATTGTACCGACTTTCAGCGCGCGCGTAGGCAAAGCACAGTCGCACTGCAACTGAAAGGTGGCACTGGGTATACGCGCGCGTCATTACTTCATGCTTCAGGCAAGACAAAAGTATAGTTCATCACATTGCAATAAGTCCTAGGACAGTGTCTTGTTATTTAAGGAGATATTTTTGTTCATGTTCCTAGAGCAGTGTTAAGAGGATTTTGCAGCACTATTCATCACTGAATGCATCCACTACAAAGATTAACATAGGATTGAATCAAAAGTCGTCTAAGTAATGGAATTGATTAAAAAGGCTGTGAAAAAAGGATTTTAAAGTCATTAAAAGACTGAATTTATTTGCTGCCTTAACACTGTATCCTGGTACTGGTTGTGGGCATTGAAAACAGTGGGGAAAATGTCCTCTCTGAAAGACCAGGTGATTTCATGGTTCATTTGCCCAATTCCAAATGAACCCCAGGGAGAGCATGATACTGATTGTAATCAATAGCTGAATATTTTTGAGAAATTTCGTTGGTTACTCAAATTAATATATCATGTAATGAACCAATGAAAAACTCTGTAAGAAAGGCGCAAGGGACCCAGGGGTTAAAGGGACAAAATGACATAAAAATATTCAGACATAATGAAATGGACCCTATCTGAAATTACTTCCACTAATTTGAAAAATATGGATGTTTACATTCTGTAAAAAAAACAGTAAAACAGTAAAAACAGCAAGAGTTACAAGAGATTCCTGCCATGGAAAATCAAGGTGTTGACATCCTTGCCAGAATTTACAGTGTTATCCAAAATTGATAAATTCTGACAGTAATGTCAGCATCTTTGGCTGTCTGTGGCAGCCATGGATGCTGACATTACTGCCAGTATTTTATCAAACTTGAAACGTGTGCAGCCATAAGCTCACAGACCATTGCTATTGTTTGTGTGCTATTACCAGCTAATACTTTTAACTTGTCAGATCAATATTTTACTTCAAGTCTGGTGTAGAAGTAATTATAGTCCGCCATACTCATAGTCCGGCTACAACGGTAAAGAAGAGGGCACTCGATTTATTTGACTTATCATGCAGCATTAGTTTCACACTTTATTCCGTTATCGTCTATGGTGCCCGGACTGTGGCTCCTGGCGGACTATATCTGCTTTCACACCGGTCTGAATGCTTTTGAATTGTGTCAAAAACATGCTAGGTACACTGTAAATTCTGGCAGGGATGTCAACACCTTGTTTTTCATCTATTTTGTCATGCCATTGTGACCCTCTAATACAAATCTTGTGTATTCTCTTTCCCTTTCCAGCTCAGTGGGAGGAATTTGCGCAAGGGTCGAGACCATCTCATGTGGGTGCTGTTACAGTTTATTGCTGGTAGCATCAAGAAGAATCCGCTGAGTGACTTCCTACCTGTGCCAAGATTGTTTGATCTCCTCTATCCTGAGAAAGAGGTATTGATTATGTATTGATCACAAGAAATTTTGCCTCATTTGGAGAAAAGTTGATACTTTATGACCAATTAAAGGGATTAGCAGCCATAATGCGAGAAAATCGAAAAATGTGGAAGTGTATTTTTTTAAACTTATAAATCAGGGATAGGTGTGTACAATTCATATAACTGCTCTAATGTAGAAACAAACCACCAATACTGAATTTGAGGAAATTTGTCATACCGTCTCCTGTAAATGCGATGGCGTGTCAAAATCTTCACTAAACAGCTGATTGTGGTTTACTCCAGTGCAGAACAAACAAAGATCAATAATGTTTGTGTTTGAGGTCAAACTGTGTCGATCATGGTGCACAATATCACGCTTAAAATCTGGGACATTCACTGGGAAAGGCTTTTTTCTCAAGTCAGAATTTTGATACGCATGTACAGAAATTACAGAATCAGATGAAAGTTATGCCTTGTCTTTAATACACGGATTTCAAGCCAAACACTTGCAGTTTATGTTCGCATATCCATTGCAGTAACAAAAATATGAATTTTGATGATTTTTCGATGTTTCGGATTAGCAAGTCGCTGCTTATCCCTGCTAAAAGATACGCTGAGAAATTTGTTCTGTTTGTTATTGCTTTCTTAATTTAAGAGAGTTTTGACCAATTGCATTGCCAAAAATAGAATTAAGAGTACCCTGCATCGGTATTATGAACATCCATACAGATTTAATCTCAGATTTCTGCTCAACACATTATAGCTGCCAGCTTAATCAAATGGCATCAGTTTTCAAGAGTTTGGGCAAACTAGTGCATATCATTTGAAGTGGGACATGTTAAGATTAAAAGACTTGGAAATATCACAATATAAAATAACAAATATTGTTTTTTATCCCCCTGGCTTGAAAAGCAGTAGGGCGATTTTGCAGAAGTGCACATGTCCGTATGTATGTGTTCCAGTTTGGTTAGGTTTTCATTTTTCAGGTTAGTCCCATTTAAACCAAACTTGTGGTGAATGTGCTATAGGGGTTCCTTCATAGGTGGATAATGTCAAAGGTCATGGACCAAGGTCAAAGGTCATCTGAGGTCATGTTCCGGTTTGGTTAGGTGTTCATTTTTAGAGTCTTAGAAAAGTTGAAGTCCTATTACAACTTAGCTTAAGGGTCAAAGGTGCAATACAGGTTCCTTCATATGTTGTTGAGGTCAAGGATCACATACCAAGGAATTTGATGCCCTGCAACTGACAACTGTGCCAACTAACCAACTTGTTTATACTGCCATCTTGCCAGGGGGATCATGCAAGTTTACTTGCTGTATTTTTTAGTATTGTGTAAATGCATTAGCTCATTCAGCTCATTGCTCTTTTTAATTTATTCAGTTGGTATCATCAGAATTATTTCACTTCAGCTAAACTTTTAAAAATTGCATTTTCTATCATTCAGATGGTGATACTCATGCATATTTAATGTTTCATCATCCACAAAATAAATTTCTATAGATCACTATTAATCACTTTAATTGTAATTACTCTTTTGTTTTGGGAACATAGCCATTACCCATTCCAGATTTTAGTCAAGCTAACTGTACGCATAAGCTAGCCATGGCCTGTATATGGATACATCTCACAAGAAAGGCACAGACAGAAAATCAGACTCTACAGAGACCCATGCCACCAGCATTAAAGAAACACATAGAGTAAGTATTCAACTTGAGCTGTTGTTTTACTTTCCATAATGTTAACATCAGATGCTTATTAGTGGTAGTGGTGGTGGTAGTAGTAGTGGCAGCATCAGCACCCGCCGCCAATGGGGGTGGCTGGATTCAACTCACATCATAGCAGTACTGTTATGTGAGGATTTATTGGAGCAAAAGATAATTGACCAGATGGCGGTGCCCTTCCTGACGGCAATGTGCTGGATGGCCACAGCGGTTCTCCAGAGCTGACGTCCTGGTAGGTAGTTCTTTTTAGTTGCCATCATCAGATTTCCTTGAAACCCGATGGGGCGACGGTTTAGCTGCGCTGCCAACCCAGCCCCGGGATAGAAGTATTGGTTACAGGATACAAGTAGCCAGGCCCTCAAAGAAAAACCTGGAAGAGAGAGAGAGAAGGTGATGAGACAGAATAGAAAAAAAAGGGAGAGGGAGAAGAAGAGATAAGAATGGAATAGACAGATGGTAGCTCGTTCACGTAGAGTTGCACGTCGTACCGTACCTACTTCCTAACAAAGCTACGGCCTACTATATTTGAAAACCGGGAGGGGAGCAGCGGATCCGAGCGGAATAAGCAAATCAGAATCAGTACAAATACAGTACTTATTGAAAATCTTTACCTTTATGTAGTCCTAAAATTATTTTTATATTATAACGCACGTTGTTTCCTGACTGATTCCATTCATGGTTAAAAGCTGATGATTTTGAAACGGTGATTTTTAACCGTTAAAAAAATCCCAATTTAAACATAGCAGTCGCCCACTAGATCAGTGAGTCACCCCTGGATTGTTCCCGGTTATTTTCTTAGAATGGACACGAACAAGCTTATTTTCGCTGATTACCAATAAAATTAAGAACATACACCCGGAAGTCATGGAAGGGGGAGACGACTGTGTTTAGCTTCAATTGTTCGGTCACTTCGTGCCTTTAGGGCCAACATTTACGTATGTAAGCATTGAGCTGGTGACAACGTTTGTATTTTTAAACTCGAGATAGTGGGATGCTAAGACATCAAAGTTTACATATATGCACGGATTTCATGTCATCGAAGATGTAAGGATACCAAAATTTTGACTTTGCTGGAACCTATGTGGACGTGGATCCTGTTTTTTTTTTATGTTCTGGGCATTTCTTTCAGGCTTTGTAGGGAGATAGTAGGAGCTATCATAGCGGAAAACCAGAGCAACCTCGGCTAAGACAGATGGAGATACAAAAAAAATGGAGAGAAATCTGAAGGGTGGAGAAGAGTGGATAGGTAAAAAGAAGAGGAGTGGGAAGGAGGGAGGGGAAGGAGAAGGAAGATGAGTGCCAAAAATGGTGAGAGAAAGTGCTGAACGTGCTGGGGTGCAAGAGAGGATCACGGTGTGTGTATGACAGCTTGTGTCTGACAGCATGTGTGTGGGTGTGTGGGGTCAGAGTGGAGGGCTGAAGGGAGAGTGGCTTAAATGGAGAGAGGCTGTAAGAGTAAGGAAGAAGAAATGGAAGGGAGAAAAGGAAGGCGATTGGCATATATGAAATATGGTGCCTGGTGGTGTTTCTACACTTTTTATATCACTAGTGTATTACACAGTGATATTATGGTATTTAAGTGTTTCTTTGTCTTAGGCAAATCAGTTTTGTGGAACTTCTCCCAGAGTGATTATTATGCAAATACAGTCAGCGTCACAGTCTTGTGCCAGTGTCTTTAGTGTGCTCACGAATTTTTGATCTGAGGTCACTTTAGGAGTCAATGAGGTCACTCTAACCTTCCTTTGTGCTTCATTGTCCAATTTTGAGATGCTATTGTCAAGTGGCCGGACATATCAGGTATGGATCGAATTGGATCAAAGGTCATTAAGGGGTTGTCGAAGTCACTTCACTTAACCATATTACCTTTTCTTCCCCAACTGCTATATGATCATGCTTCTTGCGTCAGAGTGATGTCATGAGTCAGAGAGATGGGAGAGGTTACAGATTGGGGAGCATTCAGAGGTCAAACCAGGCCGCTTCTTTTGCTGCTTCTTATTTCTTTTTGTATGAAGGTGATTGATGTGTTTGGTTACAGTGGCGGGTCAAGTGCTGGTATACGGGGGTTATTTACAGATTTGTGGTCAAAGGTCATTCGTGGGTCACTCGCTTTAACTCTGTTGGCTTTTTCCCATTTTAAAGGTACTATCAGCGATCCACTTGGTTGAGTGGACTATTATGGGATCAAAACACCATTCAGGGTCAAACAGGGTTGCTCCTCTCTAACTCCCCTTTTATTTACCTCGGGTTTGAGGTGAGAGTCAGTTGCTCACTTGGTCAGAGTGTGAATTTCAAGTGCTAGACA
>JAMKCH010014363.1:0-57399 GCA_023653785.1 Ophioderma brevispina
GTGCAATTAACTAAAATGACAAAGAGATAGGAGTATAATTAAAAATTAAATACCTCTGTCAGCAACTTTCTCGACAGATTAACACCACATCTTCCGTCGCCGCGATACATTTCAATGTACTATGCCATGGCCATGCATTCACTGATTCGTTCCTGTCCGAGTTTGTCACTTGCGAGAATCAAAAAACGCCGTATCTTCCCTCCTTGGCCCTTGCTTATAAAAGAAATGTAACATCGGGTACTACAAGCCCCAAACCTGGTAAATTTTCTGAATCGGACGTTGAACCCACCAATTCTCGACCAACAAAGCTGTGATCTTTTCCCCACTTTCGCGTTACTGGAAGGGCCATGGACGTCGCCAAATTTTTTTAACAGCGCTGATGGGTCGAAGGTCGTAAGGTCAGCTATCGGCAACATAAATCGATCACTCGATGACGTGTTCGACGCGCACTTAATTATTCATGACACCGACTCGCAAAGCATTCCGGGACGGGCTTAAAACATCCTCTGATATAGGATGTACACAGATAAATAAAACACGATCGTATGTTCATTAACAGTCAAAATGGCGACCATATCTAATTACTATGCAAAAATGCTATATCCTCAAAAACGATAAGGACTTGGATATGTATGTCTGTGGCAAAAGTTGTCGATATAGTTTGAGAAACATCATATGACAGAATATTGGCTCCAATGGTCATCTGTAAGATAATGCAAATGAGCTTAATTAATATCCAAAACACTATCACTCATCAACCACATTATGTATAAATGTCATATTTGGTCACAAGAACCACTGGATAAAAAGCTCTATTATCCGTGATCACAACATGGGTCAAAGGGCAAAATGGGGCATATTTGGGTCCAAATCTGAAAGAAGCCTTAAGTGCAAGCTCATATGCCATCGTGATGGATCCGATGAATTATGGAAAGAGTCCACAGTGACCCAGCACAGTGACCCCGCTCTTTGACCCATCGTTTAGGGGTCAAAGGTCAAAATCTGTCAAATATCAAAATTGCCCACATTGCAAAAAACCAATACCACTTGTATATTAATGAAGAAAATAACAAGTCTACAGTCACCCTGTTATGTGACCGAATGGTTAAGGGTCAAAGGTAAAATTACCAAATGCGCACAAATTCCACAACTAAGGTCCGTCTACGGTCCGTTCTCTTTTGAGCACAAAAATGTCTCTAGTTGTAACTTGCCACCTATACTTTAATATGGACGTTAAGCATTGGCGTCAGTTCAATCCAGGCTAGAGTTTTGAGTTTTCATACCTAAGGCTCACTGGTGCAATCATGTGAAGTCAACTTACAACGAACTGCTAAAACGCTGCTTCCCCCAACAGATGTATCCTTAAATCATCAACATAATCAAACATAACAATAAAATTGTCCTTTTGAATCGTCAAGTTTCCCTCAACTAATGCCCGATTTGTTTAATGTTGAAGATTAGCACTTCCGCTATACGATAGCACAGTTCAAGGGTTCACACGGTGTGTGGAAAAAGCAAGCCCGATATACTTCCAGTCGCAGTGAGCGATGTCTTGCGCAAAACTGGATATGGACCCAAGATCACGTGTTACGCATACTCACACACGCAGAATCGCCCCCTACGGCAGGAATTATATACCAGATACCTTGACCCCGGTTGACCCCTGTTTGACCCAAAACAGATCAACTTTACCTGTGGTTTCAACCACCGTAGAGTTGAGCTTTGGACTTAGGCTCCGAATAAATTGGATTACCCAAAATTAATGGCAAAATATCACCTTTGACAAAGAAAAGAAAAAAATGATTTTTTAAGACTTCAACAATAGTAGCCGTGATGTAAATGTTTGAAAGATACATCTTAGCAAAGTGATGACCAGAGCCGTAATTAAATCCTGATTAGAGGACTTGAAATGTCAATATCTTATATCTGAAGTCAAACTGCTACTTCCGTGCAGGACCTGAGATACTGAGCAGTGAATGACATATTGTTCTTGAAAGACATGACTCTCAGGTCGTGCTAGCATGACTACAGAAAGGGTGGTGTAACATGTTTTATGTCGCGATTTTATACCACCGCGCTCACAGTCCTTCCTTCTTTAAACCGTCTTTCTTACCACCCCCCAAAACTACTAAACCCCTCTTCTCTTTTGCTTTTATAAATTACCCCAAAAGAGCCCCTTTATTTTAGTTAAAACTTCTTATTGTCGATACTATATTACATACTCCTGTTATCCCCCCGTTGCTATACTTTTGGTACAGCGATTGTCTATGGAACGGGTGGTATAACAGAAGTATAATATAAGCTTGACGCGTAATTCGGCCCTATATTATATACTCCTTTTATACCCCCCGTTGCTATAATTTAGTACAGTGATTGTCTATGGAACGGCGGGTATAACAGGAGTATTATATAATGCTTTCAATAGGTGACAAATTTAATAATTAACATCCGTCCGGAGGACGAGAAAAGGTGATTTCTTTTGGGGGTAATTTATACCAGCAAAAGAGGGGTTTAGTAGTTTTGGGGGTAAGAAGGTTAAGAAAGAAGGAAGGTATAAAATCTTGACATAAAAATATTCATACCACCATCATGGGCCGTGAAGAAATAAATAAGTCGGACCGGGTGGGGTAAGATCGGGAGTGGCAATTTTAAATTTTAGGAACTAGTTTTAGTATTTTGACGGAATAAAGTGCAATTTAGTGGAGTATGCGCTTTATTCTGTAGCATTCGCTATTAAAAATGACCCTAAAATAGGAAATTGACAAAAAAATCAAGTAAGAAAAAGAGAGACCTATGGTATAACCAATTTAGCCATTAACTTTTAACCCCCGTCATTTATAACGGAATAAAGCCCAATACTACTATCGGGAGTGGCAATTTTAAATTTTATAAACTAGTTTTAGTATTTTGACGGAATAAAGTGCAATTGGAGTATGCGCTTTATTCCGTAGCATTCGCTATTAAAAACTACCCTAAAATCGGAAATTGACAAAAAATCAAATAAGAAAAAGAGAGACCTATGTTATAACCAATTTAGCCATTAACTTTTAACCCCCGTCATTTATTACGGAATAAAGCCCATACTACGACAGTCGGGAGTGGCATTTTAAATTTTAGGCTAGTTTTAGTTATTTGACTGAATAAAGTGCAATTTAGGGGAGTATGCGCTTTATTCCGTGCAATTCGCTATTAAAAACGACCCTAAAAATTAGGAATCGCAAAAAATCAATAAGAAAAAGAGAGACCTTTGTTATAACCAATTAGCCATTAAAAAAAAACACCTTTTACCCCCCGTCATTTATACGGAATAAAGCCCAACTACTATGATGCGGTTTATTCCGTATTGTAGGTATGTGAATGCGACTTG
The DNA here is from genome assembly GCA_023653785.1 of Ophioderma brevispina. Classification (NCBI taxonomy): domain Eukaryota; kingdom Metazoa; phylum Echinodermata; class Ophiuroidea; order Amphilepidida; family Ophiodermatidae; genus Ophioderma; species Ophioderma brevispina. The sequence continues at coordinate 3,368 of JAMKCH010014363.1, forward strand.
TCATCAAATTTGCCGGAAATAGGCCCGGGAAATGGGCTTCCTGCACCACCTGGCTAATCAGGGTTAGTGCTAGTAGTGCGCCATCAGTAAGAGGACGATACCTGCACCGCCTGGCGACATTCATACGTATACGCATAGCAGTTTCTTTTTTCAGTGAGTTAGGGGGTCAATAACGTCACAGGTGGCCTAACAAGACATTCCCAAGATTTGTTGGCTTTTTGGCTACAATTTGAACTTTGGGTCTTCAAATGTAGATAATGGTCCCAGGAATGCAAATCAAAATGTTACCAGGCTTAGCCTAGGTAGCTATAGCTATTTTACAGAAAATTTAAAAAAATATTTAATGATAATGTATGAAAGTGATGAATATACAAAAAATTCACAAACAGAGAAAGCCAGTAGTGAAAAAATCTTTTCAATATCACCTTCCATTCCTGAGATATCGTCCTTCAAACCTTGGTATGTGGTCGCATTTCATAAATTGGTCTAAAACTATTACATGGTAGAAAATAACAAAAAATTGTGCCTTTTTTCATTCAACAGAGTGTTACATTTAATCAATACATTCTAGACCATTAAAGTATACATTTTTGGAAAGCTTATATTACAATGATGCCAAAGCAGCTAAGTACAACTTTATTATACAGGGTGGGTCAGAAATATACAGGGTGAAACGACAAACAACTTTTCTTGGTTCATGGTGAACTGTGTGGTTTCTTTTTCACCTCATATGTTTCCCATCGTTTTCAGTCTGTTATCGTCGCTGGTAATGTCTCCAAATCGCGTCCGCTTTTGTATGGTCCCGCAAGGATCGGTAATCGGGCCGGTTTGTTTTTGTTATATATACAATCGCTCTCTGATTTTATTAATCAGTACAATTGTTCGTATCACAAGTACGCCGATGATACTCAGATTTCATATTCTGGGGCGTCTGAGGATTTTGTGTCAACTAAAGCAGCTATTCAAATGTATTAGTGCCATTTGCGTTGGATGGACAGCAATAAGCTTATGCTTAATACTGACAAGACGGAGGTGATGACCGTTGTACGGCTTCTCGTACTAACCAGATTGAGAGTAATACTATACGGATTTTGGACTGCAACATCATTTTTCAAAATTCTGTTAAGTATCTCGGTGTTCGACTTGATCAATCCTTACCAATGTCTGACATATTAGTGACATCTGCCGTTCCGCATATTTATCTTTAAGACAGATTGGGTGCATTAGACCTTACCTATCTGAAAAAGCAACCTCGATTCTGGTAAATTCGATCATCATCTCACGTCTGATTTTGTAATTCCATTTTGTCTGGTATCAACTCTGATCAGCTACAACGTTTACAACGCATCCAAATTGTGCTGCTAGCCTAATTCTCAAGAAACGTAAACATGACCATATTACACCTTTACTTATTGAGCTTCACTGCCTACACGTGGAGTTTCGCATAAAAGTCACACTGCGGTTTTTTGCCTTCAGCATTTCGAAGGGTACCTTCCGTTATACTTGTCATCTGTGCTTTCCACTTACCAACCATCACGTTCACTCCATTCATCATCTGAAAAGTTATTGAAACTCCACGGGTCAACCTTAATCAGCTGGTGAACGCTCATTTCATTTCGCTGCGTAAGCTGTTTGGAATTCACTTCCAAACAGCATTCGCAGTATCCCCAAGCTCCAAGACTTCAAACGTCGGCTTAAACTCACTTTTTCGTCAGCTTTTCATGGCTCATAGCTGTTTTGTTTGATTGTACGTGTTTTATTGTTATTGCGCTCTGAGTTCTCTTGAAGATTTTGCGCCTTATAAGAAACTATTTATTATTATTATGATATACAGATCAAATTAAATATGGATTCAGAAAGGTATTGCTTAGCCTTAAGCCCTTCAAACAAGCAAGGAAGAAAGAGTTCACAATACCTTGTGTTAAATATACAGGGTGGTCAAAATTATGCTTATTCTGAAGTGTAAAATACACATATGAAGGATTTTCATACCATTTTTCAGAGTAAATCTTTTCCTGGTCCTTGGTAATGGACGCAAGTTGCTTTCAAAACAGATATAACCCATATTCTTGTGTACTTTTGATTATACAGGGTGATCAGAAATAAAATTACCCTGGTACACTGATGTACATGTTCGTTTGTTTTCTGGTCATCGCTATATCACGCTGCGACACGTTACGGTGCCTTGCGCGACCAACTGGCAACACAAAGATTACCATTAGTAGCCAAGTGGTTGTAACGCACATGCTACGTACACACGTGGTCGGCCATTTTGCACCGCACACCAATTTGGTTTAATTTCTATTTTCTGCGCGCTCGCCATTTTTTTCCCATTTTCTCGCCTGAAAGTGAACCATTTTAGGTAAAGAGTCGCACACGCTGCCATTGCAACCGAGTGTACACGAAATTGATTTTTTTTCATGAAGATTTAGACCACAAAGTGCACTTCTACTGCTAAAATTACCTGCATTTGTTCTCCTACATCATAGACATGGATATTTAAGTAATTATTGCAGTCTTTCATCATTTTCAGAGAAAATGAGGTGAAAGAAAGTATTTCCCCATATTTTACACAGTTAAATAACCTTCCAAATACTACACACATGGCAAGATGGGGGTGAACCACTTTTTGAACCCAAGGGTGCCCTCCATTTCCGCAAATAGGGAATCTCCTATTTTAGATTTGCTGCCAAATATTTTTCAGGGCAAAGACTATACAGCTGCCACACTATCAAACTTGTACTGACACCTCTGCAGTCGTATAACGGAGTCTAGGTTTGCCTCCGGACACTGCTACTCCATTGCAATACACACCAATGTAGCAACTGGAAAGAATCGGACTTTAGAATTTAGTTTCTGTATTTATAGTCTGTTTTGGTTATTTTACAACAATTGTTACTGTGACAGCTTGTTTTTTATGGAATAAAATATAAGTTTTAGACCGCAATTTCACTCACTCCATTTCGAGAGTGAAATACTCTTGAATGTTGCATTTCACTCTTTGAAAAAGATGTTGAGAGTGGAAGTCCCTCTTCAACTTCCTGTTCTCACACAATTCCGTACAGATTTCAGATTCAGATTTTTCAATTTCACTCTTGAAGATTTTTGCTTCCAAGAAGTGAACTACTCTTTGAGAAAAATGCGAGTGAAATTACTGGTGTAGTAACTTGTATTCAACATGTCTTTTGGGATGTAATAATGAGAGTAAATAATGAATAACGAAATCAGACCTCATCACTATTCACTAGATGTAGTTAAAAACCTCCACCTGAAACTAAAGAATCAACTTCAATCAATTCAATGTATTTTTTATATTTTTCTGACTCCTGAGGGGTAATTTCCAAGCAGGCACTTCTACACTGGCCAATTTTTTCACTAAATGTCCAAAATGTATTCAACCCTGATTGCTTACATGGTGTATGTGCAAATTAATGATAAGGTTGTGGTCCATAAGGTCCCTGAGTCCAGATATGAGTTGAGTATAGTAAAAAGGAAGTTGCATTCCTGCCGTGCAGAAATGTACACATGAAGAACATGCCATTTTGGGAAAACGTGGATTTTACCATATTGATTTTACCCTCGGTATGTATATGCCTGTTTTAGTGAAACAAAAACACTGCTATCGGTGTTTCAGGTCTATGCGACAACACCAATAATTCGGAAATGATGCTTACTGGCGACCACTGCCAAGGGATTATGAAATGTTTAAAGATTATAATTTAAAGAATTTGGGGATTTGAATTTTATAACATTTATTTTTTTACTTTCATCAGATGACGTTGGCCTTGGTTTTTTGAATGTTGGGTCATACTCAGTTCGGGCAGGAATATGCCGGTGTAAGATTCACCTAAGTAAGGACGCAATGTTAACAGTGGTTTCCGTAACCTGACCAGTTTACCCTTACCAGGTTTATGAATTCAACAACCCTTGATGGATAAAGCTGTAATAAGTTTGTGAATAGGTAAATAGGTTGTTGAATTCACAAATGTTTCAGAAACCCTGGTCAGGTTATGGAACACCAATTGGTCCCAATGACGTAAAAATAAAATCTAGACTGCTAGCGCTGATGTTATTTTTGCCAATTTGTTGTGGGGAAGAAATTACGCCGAGATGTACTCGAAATTCCTCCAAAAACAGCCCTCACATTTTTTGTAAAACAGAATCAAGGCTAACAGTAACACGTCACGTTCTTTCATACTGGTGCAGAACTGTCTCTTTAAGTCCAAAAGGCCAATGCAAACCACTATTGTCAGCAAGGAGGGGCTGAGGCTGTGTTCGACTTCGAAACCGGCAAACTACATAACCGAAAAAGTTGAATGATCGGAGCATCATGATCATCTCATCACTCACTACGGCTCGAGTTTGGGGGACCATTTTGCATGTCCATATCACACCGAGTTTTTAAAAGATTTTGCATCACAGTGGGTATTGTAAAAGACATCAACGATCGCTGATTAAGAGCTAAATTTGTGTTTGGAAACTGAGAAGAATGTCAATTTTCAGTCGAATTATGATGGCTGTAAATTTCGAAACCTTGCACCACTCTTAACACATTGCAAAGCGATCGTTCTGCGCATAGCCGGGCAGCTGGTCAACAAACAAACCAGTCTGGCGATGGCGACTTTCATGATTGTTGGCAGATTGTCAATGATTTTTATTGTTCCCATTTTTCATGATTTGTTTTTCAGAATACCAGATTTATTGGGAATCAATGCTCGGGGTCTGCTCATCTGATGTAGCACACATTCATCTTCTTCACTGGTGGTTACATAATTTTGTTTGATAAAACTTGTTTTTCCAACCATGGCAATAGTCTATGCCATGTATTCCGGCCTAGTCTAAAGCCTAAACGCCCTCCCTGTTCGAAGCAAGTGGCGGAGAACCTATGTGAAAGACACAATGCTGCATGAATCAATCTGCTAATCGAATGGTGTTTTTTGGCATTTCTGCTAAATGCATTTGTCATTATAAATTAGAATTCGCCATTTTAGTGATTGTATTTGGAGTTGCTGCCAAATTCCTTCAGAACAGTGTGGCCTTTGAAGTTTTCTCAAGGGTTAGTGCCTACCTAAACAGGCCCGCCGTTTAGGTGTTAATAATCAGTATCTCAACTTTTTAGGTAACGATTACTGATAACTTGCTGGCTAACTGCCTGGCCTACATGCCTAAGGGCTAGCTAGACTGGCCTAGGCAGGCCCTAGGCTGTTTGGTTACACATGCAGAGATCTCTTTTTGGTCCATAAAACTGACATTGCTCAAGATATTCAATTCAAAATTTACATCCATCATCAAATCAATTGAATTTTTAAATACCTTATCTTTGAGGATAATGAAGGTGACTGAGGGCTAGGCCCTCGGCCTACATATAAAAAATACCAGGCGATCTTTGCACGACTCAATTTTGAAGTAGAAGGGCGCACACGTACATTTACACTCAGAACAAGTTTTTCTGACTATTATAGGCTGTGGTTACGAAGCTGTGTACAGAAATGACCCTTTTAAAATTATTGCTACAACTTAAGTCAGCCGCGTGAGTCGTGACCAGTGACAATGAACATCGATATGATCATTTGCAACTTTGTTGGAGGTTCGGTTTACTCAAATATTGTAAACATTCCTTGCATGCCATACCCCAATAGTTAAATCCTGTGTTAACACAAGATAATTAGAGTAGGCTAGGCTAGGCCCTAATAGTAGGTCAATAAGCCTTCGACTAGCCGCCTTTCGACCTAACTAATACATTGTCTATTAGCACCAAATACGAGTGGAAATTATTCGGTTATCGTTTCGCGTTCAAACAACGCCTCTACTTGAGCATTTTGTACAGAATCACAAATGTACGCTATGCAAATACAAACTGCGTTTCGCAGCTTATTAATGAGGCCCCCTATTGGGTGGTATCCTTCGTCCGACCTGAACTAAGGCAGTGACGTCATAAGCTTTTCACTCATGCTTAAATGTGGAAATCGCTGTAAACCCGCAGCTGTTATCGCGAGTGTACAAAGTCGGCGTGTGCAATGTGTACAAAGTCAGGCATGTACAATAGCTGCCCAAAAGCTATGGCGCGAAGTTTAATCAAAGGCTTAGTGTAAACCGTGAATCGCAAGCACTAATGAATTGGGACTTTATTCCTGTTAAGACTTCTAAATTCACTAGTACTGCGCTTTCCCTTCCTACACTAAGCCTAATCAAATAATAGTCGATGATAGGGGGCCATGCATCCCAATTACAACTCATGACACTCGGTATTGCAGCAGCACAGCACAGATTACTGAGATGACAGAAAAGAGGAGTCAAGATAAAAAACCACCACTTCAACCACAAAATCACATATAACACAACTCCGGTAAAAATTAACCGGCGATGACTACCGCTGTAGAAATACATGTAGGCCTAAACCATTATTTGACTTCCACCCAGGCTTCTGCTGTGACAGTCTATAACCATTTAACAGCACTTGCTGATAGTTCAGCCAAATGCCTCTTGATGATCCTTAACAGTTTGTCAAGTTTTATGACTTGGTGATAATTTTGAGGTAAATAACAAATGTGGATTTTTCCTCTAAAAAGAATGGCCATGAACCCGGTGGGAATATTTATTTTTCAATTCAAGTTTTATTTTCGAGACCACCCAAAAAATGCGATTGAAATAGCTTGAAATATATCTTTAATCCCTCACAATATGTCCGGAAAATCCGTCTGGCCATTTTATCTTGTGCGTGCCTTTAACGGTTCGAAAATAGTGATTTTTAACCTAAATCACGTATGATTGCTCATTTTGATAACTGTTTAACCATCATCCATCTCCTGCGTGAGGAGAATGCATCTTACGTATAAAGAGTTCATTGGAAAGAACGTCGAATTCTGCCGACGCGATATTTCTGGGAATTGTGGTATTTTTTTTTTCCCCATTCTTGGCGATTGCTAACCCGTGGCTGGTGCCGGTGCCTTTTACAACTCATCGAAGGAATAACACTGGTAAAATGGAACCACCCAAGTGGGGCAATCTTGCTCAGCATGCAGGCTTGGATTGTTCATGGCGTTAATGTCAATTATGGCAGATTGTGCAATTGGTCATCTTATCTTAAAACTAATTGAGCACACAAAACACAGAGGGTTCACCGTTGCTTTATACTTTGATCACCCAGAAGTCGAATGATTCATAGCTTCTCACACAGTGTTATTTTGTGTATATTGTAGTAAGTCACAGCTGTAATCGCCAGCATACACAACCATTTTCTTCATGGGAAGTACCTGTGAAGTAGCTGTTAGTAGCCATGGAGTACCCACTCCCACTGGGTACACATCGCCAGGCTTGCAAAAGTGGGGAATCAATCCACCGAGGTACCACCTCAGTAGCCTAACACTAGTCTACCCCATGGCTGGAGTAACCTGCATGGTACCTCCCATGCAATGATCTTTTGAGCTCTGTGTGAATCAGGAATTTATCCAATACTTAACATTTTGGTCACATATGTTATATGTTTTTTACACAAAATGTCATTTATCTGGGGTTTTTGGTGATGCCTCAACGTCAAATATAGATGTTACTTAACTTGAAATGATCAGAAGTCATAACAACAATAGAATGTTTGGCGCCCTCTATGGTCCAAAGTGATGCCTACTAGGCAGCCGGTAGGGGAAGGTAACCTGGCAGAGGTACTCCACTATGGTGTCTTCAAGGGTACATGTTAGTCACCTAGCAGGCACCTGCCTAATCCACTATAGGATGGGTATGCTATAAATATAGCTGCTATTCACCCAGTGGCTTGTGTACTTCGCAAGTACTAGTTTTAGGCACTGCATCAATAATGTATCAAGGGGGTAACCTTCGAGTATAGGCTAAGAGTACATGGAGTAGCCTAAGTTCTGGGTTATACCGTGAGTAGGAATCTTGCTGTTTGTACAAAGTTGGCCATGGTGATATAGCGTTTGCACAATAGCTGCGCAAAAGTGATGACCGTCACTCTTCTGTTCTGATTAAGTAACGACTGACTTACTCACTTAGTAAGTCAGTCGTCTTCATGCCATACTCACTAAGGTGCAACGAAAACTTTTGCTGATGTTGCTCTTTGAGATGATGTATACATGTCAGATTTTTAAAAAGTAGGCAAGTTTCCAGGCAAGTGCTCATTTTTGACCTGGGGTTTCCTCCCCGATCGGAGCAGCTGCCAGAAAAAATTTATCAGAGCCTGGATGGAAGCAGAATGATATTTTCAGAATTGGCATGATTCCTCATATGGGGGGGGGGGCTGAAACTAATGGGGGACAAATTTATTAATCTTTCTCCTGGAGATGGCCACCACACATATAAAAGTGTTAAAAAAAACCTGTGCTTGGCCATCTCCAGTAAAGATTAATAAAATCATCCTTGGTCGCCTGAAAGAACTAGGAGTAAAAATTTCATTGATGGGGGACAGCCCAAATGGGTTTTGGAAGGCCACTTTGGAAGTGTTAATTACATGGGGTAATGTTTCTAATAAGCAAATCAAGGCTTCTTGCTTGATCTTGACTATAGTGAATGTTTGAAACTTTGGAGATTAATCTTGATAAAAGGGGCGATTTTTCTCTGGGAACAGCTTTGTCAGATGAAGGGGAAGAACTTCTGCTAGTTATGCCCCATATCTCTGTGTTCGGTTTTTGTTAGTATTCTGACCTACTTTACACTATTTTGCAGCAGAGTTCCCCACACTGTGGGAGTAACAGAGATCAAGGAAGAAGCATGCTATGATGTAGACGGTAGTACACCACTTCGTAGACCGGGTCCCCAAAAAAGAATACGCAATCGTTTGAATTGCCTGATGTAGCAGGGAAGGATTGGAGGTGGCGACCCTTGAAAGATGGCAGAGTAGTTGACTTCCTGCTTGTTTCTTGTATAAAGGCTGACTCAGAGATTTCGAAAATAATTATTTTGAGTAGAAGAAATTAAAAATAGTCATCTAGAACTAAAGAAGTCACCCAAAATGCCCCATTTCCAAAATTGGCGATGAATCAGATTTTCCGTTTTCATGCAGTAAAAACCTTTTATGCACAGTATAACACTGCCATAGGATACCGTGTATACAAAAATTGCCGATCCGGAAATTTTATAACAAAGTATTGATTTTCTATATGAGGAACTTCGATTTGAGCTAGTTATTTTCCACACAGGCAATGATTAGTATATGGACAAGCATTAATGTATATACATGCAAAAAACACGATTTGTTTGAAAATTGAGTGCTGCCTCATCATAGGGAAACTCTGAGTCAGCCTTTAAGTTGGTGACACACAAATACAGGGGGTTCCTGAACTTAATAAAGCAGCGATCTTTGCTATGTCAGATGACAGCAATGAGCAATACATCACAAATAGATGCTAGACTTACTTGCCAACTGCTGTAGTATCTCCTTTGTGGTCACACAAGGGTTACTCAGTTTCAGCTTTCTCAACGGTTTACTAGATTAACCCTAACTCTGTCTTCCTATGATCATATGATATTTGGCCCCACTTGCATTGGCAGCAATTAATTGCTGAATGCCTGACTGGCACACCCATGCGGTTCTGCCTATGCTTGCTGGTCAGGCCTTTACTTTAAAAGCATAAGCCTAATTTCCTTAGTGGCATGTGTTAGCAACTAGGGTTCTGAGCAGTTCTTTGATAACAAGATCAGTATGTGTGGCTATCAAAAAAGGTTATAGGGATATATATTGTGTTCGACACTATTTGTTGTGTCATGCAACTGTTGAGTAGTTTGTGGCTGCACTGTATGCATGCAGTGTTGAATGGTGGTGTACTTCTCATAATAATGACGAGGAGCAATTATATCATAATGTGTATCTTTAAACAATAGTCAAATATGATAAAGAAAGTGTCCTCTTGTATTGTCACTTAACTTTCTTAGTATGATTTTATTTTTCAGTTGATGACTGGGATATGTTTCAAGCCATATTAGACCACACATACAAAAATCACATCCGATCAGACTCCAGCCTTCATCCAGTACTCATGTCAGAACCACCCGTAAGTAGCTCCTACTTTGCATACATTTTGAAGAGCTTTAGGCAAGTGATGGACACCTTTTGGACCTAACACCAATAGATGATATCTATCGCTCCTCTACCAACCCAGGCTTTGATAGCTCAGTTGGAAGACCGCTGTTCTAGTAACATGGAGGTCACCGGTTCGAATCTGGCCAAGCGCACATAGATTTTTTTTAACACTTGTGTGTGCTGGCTATCTCCAGGGAAAGATTGATAAATATTCGGCTTTAGGCAAGATCTGACTGTTACAATTATCAGTTTCTGCTTACGCTCTGGTGACTGTTGCTTTGTTTTCTGCAATAGAGTTGCCTGATGGGTTTTCAGGCATTAGAAGATTATCAGATACAGAGATGAGGGGCTGTACTTTTTTAGTAATAATTTCATGATCCTCTGATACCTGAAAATTAACAGGCAACCCTGCCGTTAAGCTATGGCCATCAGTTGTTGTGTACAGCAGATTGTCGATCCACATTGAGAAATTACCGAACAAACACAGGGAAACTACAGGGATGAACTGGGCACTGTGGTGTCGGCCATTTGGTTTGCCATTGGCAGCCGCTGGCCCTGTCAATTATATAGCTGAGAAAGCAGAGAATATGAGGATAAAATAAGTATGTTCAGTGGTAATTTAAAGCCTCTGTTGGTATATTTGCATATTGGTAAAAAAAAATGTAAAACGATTATATCAAGCCATATGTTGATATCTCGGTACTGTTTTGTTGGGATTTGTTACTATAAATTATGAATTGCTGCTGCCTGTTGTGGGTCTATTTTGGGAACACTGCCCAAATTAGCTAGTTACCCCTAACACTGCAGGCTGTATGACATGGTTTCAGAATTGACCTAGGTTTTAGTGCCAAAGTGTGAAAAAAATAATTTCAGAGTAAAAATAACCATGTTTAATTTTTAAGATGTCTTTTCTATGGTAAAATTGCTCGTAGATTATGAATTTTTAATCTAAAAACCCGTATCATACACCATTTTGCTACAAAATATTGATTTGTGGCCAATTTTGTCTGAAAATCGCACTTTTAGGGTGACAAAAATTTTCACCTACAAACTTTGAATACCTACAGTGTCTACAATATATATATATAAATATATGACCCTTTATAATGTTATTATATCAGCTAAAGGTAACAACTTATGGATTCAAGTATTTGTTTTATCAATTATTTCGTAATTTGCACACCAGAACCATTCAAATTTGACATGTCCCGTGACAAACGACATTCAAAATTTAGCACTTTGGAACAAAAATGTTGCTTTGCACAATCACATCTCTGGAAAGGAAGGGTCTACAGTGATGATTTACCTGTCAGTTTATGCAGAATTTAAAGACACTATCAGTGATTTGCTAAATCAGCAAATCGAAAAAATCATCAAAAATCAGATTTTTGCATGTATGCAACAAGTATAGGTATCCTAACATACCCTGCAAATGATAAGACCAGAAGCAACCTAATAAGGACAGAATCGGAGATTTTAGTCATTACTGTCCGAACGGACACTTACTACAACACGTAATTGAATGGAGAATCGTATCTTGGAACACTGCCGTTTTCTTCCTTTTCTGTCAATTGTACAGCTGGAAAAGGTAACTTATGAGAATTCTATAGACTTATCCTTCACTTTGAAGCTAATCCTGCAAATTTCAAATATTTTTCAAATCACTGATAGTGTCTTTAATAAGCTTCAAATTGATACCAAACTTGCTTAATTTCAAGTATAGGAATAATTCCAAAAATACAAAAGTGTTTCCCCTACCCCTTGATTTTTCCTGTGCATGAAAAAAATATTGTCGTTCAATAAAATTGGAACTACGAGAAAACTAAAAGAGCTATAGGCTTGAAAGTTTAATTGATTATGCCCAAAGCAAGTCCCTACATAGTTATGATATTAACTTTTTTCACCCTGTCTAAAATTTGAGAATTTTTTTTTATTAATTTGCAGTACCCAAATTTTACCTAAAATTTGGCGTTTTGAAAACCCGCGAAAAAAACCAAGAAAGTGACATTGTTGAAAAGTTAATCGATTATGCCCTAGACATAATCCCACAAGAATATAGTTTTAAATTTTTATCAAACTGCAAAATATTTGAGAACATTTCTTTTTATCAAAGCAAGATGCAATTATCAGCAAAATACCATAGGTTTCTACGGGACTCGGCATTGCGCAATACCCCAAAATGCGATATCTCGGAACGCAGCCAACATTTTGCATTTTTGACTTCCGATTTGGATTCTACACTTAGGTTTTTAACTTGAAGTCCACTGGACCCCATAATTTCCGAAGGTTCAGAATTATCTGGTCCAGTGGAATATTTTGTGGTCCAAGACCAGCCTACCAAATGTTTGTAGTACTACTAATCAGGGCTTATCAGTTACAAATACATGGTGTGTAAGATTTCCTGATTTCTACTGTGCCTTTGGTGAAACTTTCGAGGTATATCACATTTCTTTATTTTAATGTTAACAAGTTGGTTTCTGTCAGACAATACTAATAGTAATAGACATTGCTATATTGTGAATTTGGTTTTCCCACAATAAGCACTATTTTGAATGCTGCATTTAGCAGAAATATTATGTTTATAAATTTTGCTTTTGAGGATTGTAAACATATATATTTTTTTGCCTTTCAGAGGCTTAGAATTATGGCGTTCAAGTGGACCTCATTTTTGTTACTCAATCTGAATTTATTGCGTCCAGTGAAAATTCTGTCTCTTTCAATGATGCATAATCCTACTACTAGCGGGAACCTGGTGGCGCGCACTAATGAATCATGTACAGTCTTTACATTGAATGTATAGATATTTCCAGAGGATGATTTCAGAATGTCCCATCATACAGTGCATGCTTTGTGGTTAACCCAGTGTCGATACCAGGGTCAAGAACAGTCACTGGCCACACATTGATTATAACAGTAAATTTGAATTTAATGAGGGGATATTTGAGTTATTTTCAGGGTCCAAACATCAGTCGATTGAAAATAAGCTGATGCCTAATATGTGTATCAAGTCTGTTATACCAAGAAGTTTTTCATTGTACAATCGACTGACTACAGCAGAAGATAGGCAATTTAAAAACACCCCCTATTTTCTTACATATAATTGAATGGGATTTGACAGGGCAATGACGTTTTGCACCCCTGGTGTCTTAACTGGTTTTGCATAGGATTGTGGGGCTTTCTGAAAATCTCCCTCTGAGATATTTCAGAGTATGCCTGATTCAAGTTTTGTCTTTTGTTGTTGCAGGTGACAGTAAGACAGAAGAGAGAAAAGCTGACAGAGTTTGAATGTTTTGAGCAGTACAACATTCCGCAATTCTTTTCTTTGTAAAAATGCAGTGCTTCAACAGCGTATCCTTGTTCTCTTCTTGCTAATATTGAATAGCACAAGATCAAAATGATGCTATTCTGCATGGGTGACTTGAATGTGTTCTGTGTATGGGACTAATGTTGCTCTATTTAAGAGGAACGGTGTGTGAGACTGATGTTATTTTTTGCATGGCGACTATGTTGCGCTGTGTAGACTGGCATGTGGATTGATATTTATCTGTATGTGTGTGTGTGACTGATGTTATTCTGTATGTGTGTGTGTGTGACTGAAGTTATTCTCTAGTGTGTGTGACCTGATGTTTTATTTATGTGTGTGTGCCTGATGCTATTCTGTATGAGTGGTGGGATTGTGTTATTCTCGAGTGTGTGTTCTTGAATGTTTTCTCTATTTGTGTGTGTGACTGATGTTATTATGTCTTGTGTGACTGATGTTATTCCCTCTATGTGTGTGTGTGACTGATGTTATTCTCTGTGTGTGACTGATGTTTTCTGGTATGTGTTGTGTGACTGATATTCTAGTATGTGTGTGTGTGACTGATGTTATTCTCTATGTGTGTGACTGATGTATTCGGTGGTGTGTGAGCTGATAATTCTGTATGTGTTGTACTTTGATTCTGTATGTGGTGTGTGATTGGATTAGTCCTCTTTGTGTGACGATGTTATTCTCTATGTGTGTGCCGATGTTATTCTTTGTGTGTGACTGATGTTATTCTGTATGTGTGTGTGACTGATAGTCGTATTGTGTGTGACTGAATGTGCTGTTATGTGATGATGTTATTCGCTGTGTGTGTGTGATGATTTTATTCTCCAATGGATGATACTAAATGTGTGTGATTGATGTTATTCTCTGTGTGTGACTGATGTTATTCTGTAAAGTTGTGTGTGACTGGGGATATTCTGGTATGTGTGTGTGCTGAATGTTATTCTTATGTGTGTGCTGATGTTATTCCTGTGTGTGTGACTTGATGTTTTATTCTGGTATGTGTGTGTGACTGATGTTATTCTCCTAGGTGTGTGTGTGACTGGTTTTTCTCTGTGTGTGACTGATTGTTAATTCTGTATGTGTGTGTGACTAATGTTATTCTGTGTGTGTGGTGTGTGTGACTGATTCTGTGTGTGTGACTGATGTTCTTCTGTATGTGTGTGTGACATGTTATCTGTATGTGTTTGTGTGTGTGTGTGTGTGTGACTGATGTTATTCTGTATGTGTGTATGTGGGGTGACTGATGTTATTCTGTATGTGTGGTGTGACTGCTGTTATTCTGTGTGTTGTGTGTGACTGATGTTATTCTGTGTGTGTGTGTGTGACTGATGTTATTCTGCACATGTGTGGGATTGATGTTATTCTGTGGTGTGTGTAATGGGAACTGATTTTCCAGGGCGTAACAGGGTTCCGCTTAACAGAGGGGTCCAAATTCCCTGGTTTTGAGGCCAAGGTTCCCCGGTCATCGGTGATTTTCAGGCAGATTTCATGGTTGGAGGTGAAAAATCCTCCCCTTTGATATGGGCACAAAGGGCTGATTTTTAGCATGATTTTTTTCCAGTCCTCCCTTCATCAAGGGTTGTCTGTCTTGGACAATTGCATATGTAAGGCTGTGCCAAGCACATTTCCAAAAAGCATGCAAAAGATGTTGCTGATACCAGCATGTAAATGAATCAAACACAAATTCTGATATGCTTGATATGCATTTCTAAATACCCTAAATGTGCATCCATTCAAGTAACAAAAAATGGAGGCTAGACCGGGTTCTCTTTACTATTTTCTCTGTGTGGGAGAATATATATACTCGCACGTGCCCTACGTCCATGCAGCAATGTCACGAGCGAGATTTTGATAGTGGCACCATTAACCGGGGCGTTCTGGCGTCAAAAACGACAGCGTTTTGACACAATGCTCACAAAGACTGCATATTGACTAGTGTAAAATCTTGCATCCAAGGTTGTGACATCACTGCACAGCGGTAGAGAAATGGTCTCTAAGACATCCTACTCTGATATAATTGGTAATGTTATCTTGACAGAATTGATCCCATGTGTTTCGCCCTTAACCACTAACACTTCAGATTTGCAAACAGTCGTGCCACAGGGTTAGTTCTCGACAGTGGAGCCACACACACAACAGCTTTTCCGGTGTATGAAGGATATGTGCTACAGCATGGTAAGGCCCTGTAGTATTTCAATAGAGTTTTGACATCTTTTGTTGGTAGTTTGATACTCTGATAATCTTCATGATTGGTTACAGAAATGAAACAAATACCAATATCATTTAATAAGTATTGTAATGAATTTTAAGTTTTGTTTTTCCTACGCTGGGTGAAAACCCCCATTGCAGGTGACTTTGTTACCATGCAGTGTAAACAGTACTTTGAGGATCAGAAGATAGAGATGATACACCCATATTTCATTGCATCAAAGGTAACAAAAGCTTTCCAAAATCTAGCATTCCATATGAACTAAACATCCCATAAAAAAAGACATTTTGTGTTGTCTGCAAGAGGGCACATAAAGATTGCTTTGGTAGTGTAGTGTCTCTCTAGTATATGTTTTGTGTGTATGGATGGTGTATCTGTCTGTGGTAAAAATGTTAACCCTCCCCAAAAACAATTGCCCATGGTTTTCCACATTACATGCACAAATGGTCTTTGGGTAGTGCCCACAGTTTCCCCTCTCATGAGTGGGGTTAAAGGTCATCTAGAGGTCATTAGAGGTCATGGCTCCAAAATGGTCAGAGTTATCAAGCAAAGGGTTATCAAATTGCTTGGTGTATCCACATGTGTCAATCGATTTTCATGACACTTGGATGCAATGGTCCTTGGGTAGTGTTCCACATGTTGGTAACCTCATGTGACCTTTGTGACCTTCATGTGACCTTCATGTGACCTCTGTCCCTATTCACAAACCATGACGGCAGACAACACATGCATTCAGTGAACACTATTTTTATTTACAAAGTTCCATAATTGCATGTTGATTTTTGTTTCTCAGGAAGCAGTGAAGGAAGGCCAGCTTCCCATCTTCAAGAAGAAAGAGCTTCCCAATGTGACCAAATCCTGGTATAACTACATGACCAAGCAGGTCCTACAAGATTTCCAAGCATCTGCATTACAAGTTGTGGATGCACCATCAGAGGAAGGGTAAGTGACAGACACTTACAACTCATGATACAAAAAGTTAGGCAAAGTTTGCATTTTTATCAACAGTTTGAAAAAATATTTTAGCATTTTTAGTATCTGCTTACCAGATGGCATGTATAGGGATTACTGATAGTATGTGAGTGTGTGTTCATGTGTGTATACATGTGCTTAAAATGTTTACCCTGCCCTTACTGAACTCATACTCTTGTATGCATTGACCTGTTATACTTGTCAGCAAAACCACTGGCTCAAAATCATATGGGATGCAGATTCACCTCTTCTGACCCATGTGACCTTCAACCTTATTAGCAAATGGCGATGGCAGATGACATTTGCATTCCAGGGAATGCACTTTATTTTTAAAATTTTTTTCAGTCAGAAGGATTGTTTTGATCCTGAGGACATGTTTGAGGGGCAAGCATCCCCCCAACCAAACGAACATTCCATGAAGGAAAATCTGTTGTGGCCTGTGTCCTGGGAAGACGAGCATGAAGGAATAGCGGGAGTGGGGAAACTTGAGCGGTATCCATCACAGGGGCTACTGTGCTACGACAGTGTTCCCGGCAGCGATTTTGTGCCCATGGTCTTTGTTGATGTGGACTCGCGACATCTGGGACTTAGTGCATTTTCTCACCTCAGGCGATGCGCTGGTCTTCTGTATAGGGCATGGGGGTATTATAAGGACTATGAAGTATTTAATATTGTTGCATGTTCTATTTACAAAATCCGGCAATCATCCTTTACTTTCAACAAGCATCCAATTGCAAGTAATTTTCTGATAATTTGCTTTTGCACAGTGCCATTGACCAGCTGCCCACCGTTCCATACGAGTTCTCCAGCGGCTATCACCGTGGAATTTGGGGGTGAGAGGCGTGCAAAAATGACAGAGGGGCTTAGTTGACCCTTCACAAGTTAAGGTAGTGCCATCATTTGGCATCACCATTTTAGGGATAATGCAGAGACTAGTCAGGTTAAAGATGCATAAACGCTACAAGAAAAGTCTCCCAATTCTTATGGCAGAGTTCAGTACATTTCATTCACCAGTATATTGAAGGAAATTCATTCCCTCCTGGTTTTGAGTGGATTTATGTACCTAGAAAAAAGGTCTTCATGTGATACATCATCAATGTTACAGCTGACTGATCTGCTGCCCTTGGGGCATGAGTACATTGTGGTTATTGAAGCACAGTACCAAATCCTTCTGTTGTGGAAAATGCAACACTGTATAAAAACCTAGAATGTGAGCAGTAACTTTGTGTATTGGTGGTGAATATTTGTCTTATTGCACGACGTATGCTTTGGGATCATTCAAGTGCATATTTTATATAATAATAATAACACATGCTTATATAGGCGCTTCCGTCTATAAAGCGACCCCAATGCGTAACAGAACAACATTGAAACCTACACATAATAAATTAATACAAAAACAAAAATGCACTATGAAAACAAAATGACTACGGAACTAGATGTGTTTGTAAGGAATCATTAAATCAATCGAGTTCCGCAAATCCTGATATGTGATGGTAAAGTGTTCCATAGCTCAGGAGCTGCATGAGAGAAAGCTCTTTGTCCGCAAGTGTCTGTTTTTCACACGTTTGCGCTGTAGAGTGATTGCATTATTAGAACGCAAGGTGCGAGCTGGTTTCTCTACTGTAATGAGTGCAGATATAGTTTTGGTGTCGATTGTTAGAGAATATATGTAAGACTATGAGTTTGTAAACAAATTACGTAGTGATAGGAGCCATCATGAAATCTGCAAAATTAGGATTAATGTGTCATGTTTCTTGGTAAGTGACGGGCGAGCACGCATAGGAGCGTGGAGTTTTCAATCGATAACAGAAGTTTTTTTTTTTTAAGACCGTTTTATGTTCTATAAGAGCGATATTGACAAGTCCGTTTAGATATTATGATAAGCTGCACCAGTTTTAGTGAGACCACGCCCAGATGTTTTGCCATTGACCACAGATCCAAGGGCAAGCGATGCCAGACGGACCACACTGTTATTAAAATGAGAAGATGAGCAACAGATTACACAACAATAACAACAGACTCTGTTGGCTTCAGACCGTGTCACGTAGGTTCACCAAATACCACAATAGAGTGGGAGAGCGAGGTTTAAGTTTAACTAGAATTTAAAAAGGAGCAGTAAACCAAGATTTATGGCAACATGATGTGGACAACGTGAAAATCTCATCTTGTGGGGCTCAGGCGTTAGATAAACAGGTTTGTAATTTTAGAATATTGTATTTGCAACTAGAATTTGTTGGTTCCGGCTTTCACTTGTTTTTTTTCGGCTTTTTTACAGGTAGAAGCTGGGGTCTGAAGAGTGGAACGATTGCAACAGAGCCCACAAAGTATGTGATCAAAGGCAGACTATGGTACCCGCCCCTTTAACCCCCTGACAAGTATCTGCCAACTCCATTATTAAGACAATGACATTGTAAGAATGAAAGTATCATTTTAAAAAAGGATTACAGGGCCTATATGGTGCAGTGGGACAGCATTGTTACCTCGAAGGCAACAGATTTTTTGAGGCCAATCTTACAATGTCTCTATTTTTCAGTATTTTTATTTTTCTGATTTTTATTGTTGTCGTGGAGATTGAGGATTTGAACGGTAAGTCTTGTTATCGCTTAATCTGATCTCCTTAGACCTGACGCCTCAAAAGTACACGGAACATGGCTTGTATTAATAGGTGCAGGACATGCAAACAGTAGGATTTCCCGGTTTAAAACAACGGAAAAGGTTCGACGCTATACTAAATAAAATAACAGTGATAACAAGTCAGAAAAATAAAACAGTGAACAGTAAAGCCCAAGCAAGAGGGCACATAATTCTTTTTCAAAGTGAATTGAAAGAAACATAGATTTAAAAGATTTTCAATTTAGAAAGTCTGTTTAAAATGGTTTCCGACATTGTTTCCCTCCGGACTTTCGGATTGTTCACCCCCACCAAGGGGCGGATCCAGGATTTTGAAAAACATCAAACTTACCGGGGCTGAAGCTTTAACTGGTCCAAAATAAGCTAAATTGGCGGATTTTGCAAGGATTTTGCAGAATTACCGACCGGAGGCGCGCGCCCCCTCCGCCCCCTCCCTGAATCCGCGCCTGCACATTAATATTTTGATGTAACCATTAACTGGCTGTAGCTAATGTCTTCTGAATGGTAATTTTAACCATGTTTGGGCAAAGTGATAGCCCTACAAAATGATTTTGTTTAAAGTTTTCAAGCTTTGAAGTTTATAACATATAATTTTATACTTTTATTCTATATGCATTAGAAAGAAAAATCTATATGGACTTAGTTCCCATTGACAGTTCCTTAAAGACACTAATCAGTGTTGAAAGAATCTTTGAAATTTGCAGGAATAGCTTCAAAGTGAAGGATAAGTCTGTAAGAGTTATCATAATTACCTTTTCCAGCTGTAATTGACAGAAAAGGAAGAAAACGGCAAGTGTTCCAAGATACGATCTCCATTCCATTTACGTGTTGTAGTAAGTGTCCGTTTTCGGACAATAATGACTGAAATCTCCGATCGTCCTTATTACAGGTTGCTTCTGGTCTTATCATTACAGGGTATGTTAGGCTACCGGTACTTGTTACATACATGCAAAGAATCTGTTTTTGATGTTTTTTCAATGTTGTTGATTTAGGCAATCACTGATAGTGTCTTTAACTGTGGCTGTCAGACGGCGGAGCTCTGTCCATTTTTCTGGAAAAGCTGTATTTTTAAAGATCTCTATCTCATGATGCAGTCATATGTGCTAGGTAGCTTAGTTTTCAAGTTATGAGCCTTTAAAGTTAGACTTTACGTTCATATGTAATGTGCTACTGTAGCTAAACCATATTCTCCATATGGACGCAATGGGGATCAAACTGCAACTGTAGCTATCAACTTATGCCAGGAAATGAACTGCAATGCAAAGCCCCAAAGTGTCTTGTGTCAATAATCATTGTCATTATGTTTACTTTGGCTTTTTATATCTGGAATTCTTTACATCTGTTGAAAATGTAAGCATTTCCAATTGCTGATGCCTGGGTTCAATTTCTTTAATTGAACCCAGTAGTGACGCGCTGCGTAATTGATGTTATTTTTAGGTTAAGCGCTCTGCGTCATACTGCGTTTTGCTACGTGCGCGCGCGCCCTGTCAACGTTGCGTCTCTTGGCGTATTATCGTTGCCGTTCAAGGGGTTTGTTTCGATTGTTGTCAACTGGGTGGGGCCGTCCTTTTCTTGTTGTATTAAATGCCGTAAAACATCGCGAAATTGAGTAAAGATGACCTTAAATGATAAAGCTGGTTAGAATGAGAATAAAGGTATGATTTTTGGGAACCGGTACTCTCTTTACGACGAATTGACGCCGGCGACAACCATTATTTTTGCGTGGAAGAACTGCGGCCTCCGGCCCTCATTCTTCCACTTAAAAATAATGGTATCGCCTGGGGTTCAATTCGTCGTAAGAGAGTACCGGTTCCCACAATCACCTTGTTATTCTCTAAGTTGAATTGATCAAACTAGTGAGATGATTTGGGCCCAGAACTAAGCCCCATTTCTTCACATTTACGTTATTTTAATTTTGTGAATGATATTTGACTCTCAAAATGGTCTTTTTCCTGTAGCTCTAACTGTGGCAGAAAGCCCCTGGCTCGAGGGCCCCTTGCCCCCTCGACCCCCACTTGCATGGGGCGTTGCCCCTGGACGCCCCCCCCCTGTGTCCGGACTTAAGCGGGCCCTTGACCCCCGACCGTTAGGGGCGATAATACTCCTGTCGCGTTCACTCCTCCGTTCTCTTTTCAGATTTCTTTTCGCAACTCCCATCGGCATCTCCCTGAGCATAAGTTTGACGGTTCGAGCCCCACTGTTTGTGTCACTTGGGCAAGGCACTTTACCTCGCTTTGCCTCTCCTCCGCCCAGGGGTATGAATGAGTACTGCCATATGCTGGAAATATAAACAGCTCGCGGTGGGCAGGATCAAGTGCGAAACCCCACCCCCCCCTCCCCCAACAGCAACATTGTATGAGGGAATCCAGGCGTCAAACGCGAAATACAGCGAGATGGGCACGCCGCCTTCAGACACCATTTTAGAAAAGGTGGGGATAATTATTTTAGAAGAACTGATTTAAATGAATAGACCATGTAATTAGCCCAAGAGAAACATTGTAAGAAAGATAGTAAGTGGCCAGCAGGAGGTTAAAGGCACTATCAGTGAATTGCTAAATCAGAAATCAAAAATATCACAAAAATGTACAGGTGCCCTAACTACCCGTCAGTGTTTAGGAATCAAAACCAGCCCTAATAAGGGCATAATCAGTTATTTTAGAGTCATTACTGCCGTACGAACACTTACTACAACACGTAATTGAATGGAGATTCAATTCTTTGAACACTGCTTGTTTCTTTTCTATCATTTTTCAGTTTGAAAAAAAAAAACGAGAATTCTACACACTTATCCTACACTCTTAAGCTATTCCTGCAAATTTTCAAAGATTGACTCTTTCGGTGTGGATCCACTAATAGTGCCTTTTAAAGCATTGGTGCAGTCTTGGTTTGTTTCTGTGGTTGTGGGCTTCTAGCCATATCAAAATCTAATACCGTACGGCCGTGTATAGTCCCATGCTCGATTCTAATCCCACCCCCAGTTTTGAAAGAATCGAAGATTGTAGAAAATCCTGTTAATCCCACCAAAGTTTTTTTGCTGGAAGGCAATAGATTACATGGCAATTTTTTTTTTACAATTTTCACTGTTTGGGTAGTATCGTTCTGTTATTTCTTTACAAAATTAATTAGGTCCATGCTGTAAGGTTATTTACAGGTCTTTGTTGATCACACACCTCATTAACACGTGAAAATATCTGGAATAAGTTAGTTCTGAAAGGCCGAGGGGGGGGGTTGGGATGTTTCTTTTTTTTTTTTTCATGTAGGGTGGAGAACCCTTATAACCCACCCCCTAAATTCAAGCTAATTTCAGGTTAAAAATAGGTGGGACATACTAGGGTCATAATAGTGCTTACTCTCGGTCTTGATGTCAAGTGTGGAATGCAATAGTCGCAGCATTAATTGTTGGCATAGATCCAAGCACTGGCATACACCATGGCCATAAAGGTGTTAAGAAAATATACATGCAACACGACTGTCTAAACGCATTGATGTCACTGATCGAGAAGGTAAATGGAGTATCATACACTTATCATAAATTATAAAGTATTTATTCTCTCTATTTTACTTTTGACATGGTTCGAGGGTAACACCATGTTGGTATACCACACATTGTACACACCAGTATAGGAATGTGTGATGTAGACGTCAGAGCGGTAGTCCATCGCCTGTCAGTCAGTAATTACTTTTTGGGAGAAAAAATACATGCCACTTTGGGTTCTGTGAGGGAGTTTATCCATCTCTAATATCGTAAGGGTTATAAGCGGCATCCTCCCATTCTAGATTTTGGGGAAGAAGGTTTGCAGATGTTTTTATATACGCCTGGCACAAAAAGTATCTTCGGCATGTTTTTTTCGATCAGTATTGTGTCAAAGTCAGATCATGTTGAAAGTTTTCGAAATATACACTTTGTACCTTAGGTCTTGGCTCTTTCAATTTAAACACTCTCTTTTAAAAAAAAACGTGCAAATGGCTGAGATAGAGTGCCTGAAAGACTCAAACCCCCCCCAAACCAAAATTGCAGTTTTTGGATTTTTCTATGGTCCTGTGTGGTACACCAAATAATACGTGTGTTTGAATTTACACAAGCGGTTTTCCGACTGAATAAGCGAGAAAGCCACTTGCAATATTGATTGTGGGTAACACGTGTTCGTGTCCCAGTAACACAGAAGCGGCTAGGGGCCGACCTGGTAACCTCGTCATGAGAATATTATAAGTAGTGTGCGCTTTTATTCCGTTAAGGTGTGTTTTTATTTAATATTTTTCTCTTTTATCTTCTTCTGGTTCAAGTTGCGTGGCGTGCGTGTGTAGGCGCTCGTCTTGTAACACGAGGTCCGGATTCGTTTCCCCACTTCTGACGCAAAATTTAATCCTATTATTTTGGGACTTAGAGATTGCATAGAAACTTCAAAGTTGGCTGAGCTGCGATTTACACGGTAAGTAAAGGGTTAACCTTGGTCGGCCCGCTAGCCGCTTGTCAGTACACTGTAGTGCCCATTGAAAAATCCAAAACTGCAACTTTTGGGGGATTTTGGGGGTTTGCGTCTTTCGGGCGGTCATCTCGGCCAATTTCTGCACGTTTTTTTTACAAGCCAGTATAAATGAAAGGCAAGGCCTAGACAGATAAATGTATATCGCAAAAACTTTCAAAATGGTCCTGACTTTGAACAATACTAGTCGAAAAACTGCCGAGATACTTTTGTGCGCAGGGTATTTTGTGCAAGGTGCTTAATCAGACTTTTTGGTCCAACCTCTGGGAAATGTTGGGGAACTTGTAAAATAAGGGTGGTAAGATGGGGTAGTACAGGGGTAATTTGAAGCAGGTCAATTGGTGTTTAATTGTGGTTAAATGCGGAAAATGCCATTTTGAGGAGAAGAGAGAAAAACGTGTCAAAAAATTAAATATTTCACTTTCCCTAAGACTAACACTAAAATATTACAATGGTTCATTATCAAAACAAATGGAGCATGTTTTTAGCATGCCATGACCCCTATCGATCTCCAAATCCCACCCTGATTATTAGAATTCTGATAACCCATCAGAAAGTATATCAAAGACAATTGCTACAACTAACAAGTACGCTTGGCATCGATCGTCTTGGCTTTATTTTTATTGCGATCACAACTCACGATCGACCCGACTCCATTTTGTTTTGAAAATGACCAAGTTTGCCAACACGTCCCTTTGGCGCATTCTCGCGCCTAACAATAGAATCGTCGTATGTTCCACAATGAATAATCATGTGTGCAGTGAAACTGGCTCGCTGGATCATTTTTACTCAGGTGTCAATCAAGGTTCAGTTGTTGTAATTGCGAATTGGAAATGTACACTTTTGAAAGGGCCGCCGTGGCATTCTGCACCTAGTAATAGCTTTTTACAGTAAGCATGATTTATGTACTTTATATTTTTAGTCGGGCCATCGATCTACAAGGTTACTGAAGAATCTAAAAAGTCATAAAATTACATTTTCAGGGCAATTGGAAAAAGGTGGAAAATTGAAACAATAAAAGCTGAAAAAAAGCGGAATTTGACATTTTTAAATCAGAAAATTTGGGGCCTAGACGGTGCTATCAGACGTCTTTAGCTATAGCTCCAGCATTGTACTGGAATAAGGGAGGTACCTATGGATTAGTGCAATGAGTCCATGTAGTAGAGCTAAGAGTACACATGGAGTAGAGCTAAGAGACACATGGAGTAGAGCTAAGAGTAGAACATGGCGTAGATAAGGTAGGATGAGTAGTGCAAGAGCCACAGGAGAGTAGAGATAAGGGTACACATGGATAGGGGTCTCAATTTTCGGGTTAATTTGATTCCGGGTAACCCGTTTTTTTTTTTAGCGAGTACCCGAGTACCAGGGTACCGAATCTTCCAAATTTTGAACAAGGCGGTTCTCGAACCACAAGTCTCGCCTTCTTCGCGCTTAACCTGTAAGACCAACAGCCAGCACCCAGAGTGCAAATGTGCGAGTCCAGGGTGTTTCCAAAAAGTTGTGTTAGCAGATAAACTCCAATTTCTTAAACTAGTTTTACTTCCCAACTATTTCATTTGACACCACCCGAGGGGTCAAAATTCCATTGGCAGCATATTAACTTGAAGTGACCCCCCCCCCCCCCCCCCGAGCCCCCCCGAGCATCCAGAGCAATAACCCGCCCCCCCGCCGAGGATAACCCCGCCAGTACCCCCCCCCGAGCCCCACACCCCGAGGCATTCCCCCCCCGAGAATACACGACCCCCACGCCCGAGATAAGGTCCAGATATTGTTTAGGCAGTGCACACTGGTTTTTTGCATTTATTCTTTACTGCTGTCTTTCCTTTGGACACAACCCCAGGGGTCACAAATTTTCCATTGTGGAGATATTAATCATGAGAAAAGTACTCAACAGAGCTACCTAAGATGTTTTATAGGAGTAGACCCCCGGGTTTGCATTTTGATAGTATTCGATACCTCTCTCACTCTTTATTTGACACCACCCTCGGGGGTCACACACCATTTTCCGTTTGGGAGAGATTAATCTTGAAGGTCCCCCCTCATGAGCACAAGTAAGAGACGTTTAGGGATTAGACCCCCGGGTTTGCATTTATAGTATTCTAAGTTATCATTTAATTTTGATACCACCATAGAGGTCATAACATCTTCCGTTTGGGAGCTCTTAATCTTGAAATGTCCACCACATGAGACAGTAAGAAAAGTTTAGGAGTAGCACCCCCGGGTTTGCACCCCGGGTTTGCATTTTCTATACTTCTCACTTTTCATTTGATACCACCATAGAGGTCACAACATCTTCGTTTGGGAGATATTAAGCTTGAATTGTCCCCAACATAATCATAACCAAGAGATGGTGAGGAGTAGCACCCCCGGGTTTGCATTTATAATTCTTATTTACTTCTTTATTTGACACCACCACAGGGTCACAACATTTTCCATTGTCGAGATATTAATCATGAGAAGTCATGCAAAAAAATCCCTTAAAAATCCCAAATTAGTAAAAGATGAAAATTTATTCAATGGGCAAACACTACTGTATTTTTGACAAACAACATGTGGAACAGATTTTAACTTGGAGTCCCCCCTTTTTTAACGGGGTACAGTGACAGAAAAGCCAGAAATGCAACAATTTGGCGGATTTTCACATTTCCAAGAATGGAAACAGACTGGCAACCCAAAAGACTGAACAGAACTAGAAAACTATTTCAATTAAACATGACAGAACTGATCAGCCCATCTGAGGTTACTACCTTGTTGGGTGTACTCACCCACCCCCTTTTTGATAAGTCTGGGTTGTACACCTGTTTTGTACACACAAAAAATATTTACAAAGCCATATCCTGCCAAATAACACACATGATGACCTAATTTATTGCAAGGTTAACTCCCTGAATCAAATTCTTTTGAAGTGTAGTATTTCACACTGACCATTGACAACCTGAGAAAATTTGGTTGAAATGACCAAGCATTTAGCATTAGTTGCAAATTTGAAATAATCAAAAGAATGCCCCTTTAAGTGGCCCACATGCATTTGACCACAATTATGATTCACACAAAAGAGTGTACTATAGAAGTTCAGTAGCGACGGATTTTGCTCTCCATGTACCATTTTTAAGCGATACAGCAATTACGCATATTTAATTAGTTCAATTGCATCAAGCAATGCCCTTTAATTGAGCCACTTGCACTTTGACCGCACTATTGTGATCATACAAAGATTACAGCATGAGTCTCATTGGAGCGAAGCATGGTGCTATCCAATATACCATTGCGTGGTGATTTACAGCAATTATGCATATTATTAGAATCAAATTGTATCAAAAAATGCCCCACTTAATCAGGCCCCCACATGCCCTTTGCCCCCAATTATGATTCACCAATAGATGCATGGCATTGTTATTCTTTTCATGCAGCGAAGGAATTTGCCTATCGATGTACGGTTTCAGAAGTACAGTAATTACGAATATTTAATTCGCTCATGGCATAACTAAGCCGCATGTATCAAACACGTTCAAATTGCAAAAAAGATGCGCACCAGGGATAGGCTTTCATGCAGTGAAGGAATTTTCCGTATCCCAATGTACCGTTCAAAATTATAGCAATTACGTGATTTTTGCATATAATAGCTCATTTGCATACTTAATTTGCACCGAAAATACACCACCAAAATCTATCAGTTCGAGAACTTACCCAGCCCGTCCTTCCACCCAAGTTACATCATCATTAGCCTTTACGGAACTCCAGAGAAAATTGACACAAGCCTTGCGGGAAAATTTTAGTTTACTTATGCAAATTAGCTAAGGTAATTAGCCACTATTTTATGCCCAAAATCTAATCAGGTCGGAACTCGTGGAAACGCTCTTTTCCACCAATGTACATAATCATAGCCGTACGGAAACTCCAGAGAAAATCGTTACACCAAGCCCCGGAACACGGAGTCAGGGCACACGACAGCATGGACAGGACAGACAGGACAGACAGACAGACACAAAAGTGATTACTAAGTCTCTGCCGAACAAAGTTCAGGCGGAGCCAACAAATGGATTTCAAGGATTTAACAAGAATTTACGTTTTTATTTAAACTGTGCCATTGCAAGTAATGAAATGTGATTGAGCGGTTCAGGAATTTGGAAGGCCCGCAGATTGTCGTGACCAAACTTCACTTGTAATTACACTCTAATGGCTTTACAGTCATAGGAGCAATAAAACAGGCGTTTACTATAAAACGTTTGAATTAACTTACTTCTCAGGCCTAAAGAACATAAAAAACTGGCCAAGTTTCTAAGCGAACGTGTGGTGATGTTATTGTCATCATGGGCCGCAACATTTTATTTCTGCTCATGGAAATTATGTTCCTTTTTCTCTAGGAGAACCGCCCTTACGCTTAGACGATGTGAGTTGTGAAAACACACAGCGCACGTTTCAAAAAAATCAGGTCGAGTCGTGTTCGCTCATGTTGTTGACCGATTGAAATCATAGCGACCCGTTGCAAGGCCTGGCGTGTTGTTTTGAGGATTTATTTTAATTACTCAATGGAAACATTTGAAGGATTTAGCACTTGAGTGGACACTATTTGCTGCAGATTCTTGTGAGTGAGAGTGAGTTTAGCCAGGTTTTAGTTATAATAGGCAAATTTCGGGAATCGGGTAGGTATTTTTATTACCCAGGACCCGACATGATCGGGCGGGACCCGAATTCCCGGGACTCACCGAGACCCCTACACATGGAGTAGCTGAAGTATGGGTGCTCCTCAAGTAAGAATCTGGTTGAGTACTCTTGATATTTACAACTTGGGAAGGAAGATTTGTTTGTCATCAAATATGACATTATGCATTTTAGTTGCAACAAATTGTAATACATGTTATTGTTGTTTTTTTGCAGGGTATGTACAGCAATGTAATAGTAAGTGGTGGCAACTCTCTCCTGGTTGGCTTCACAGACAGGTTACAAAGGGATCTACAGAATAAAACACCCCCTGTAAGTTGAATATGTAAGAGTGAAAGTATTAATAGTGCAGGTTTTTGCCAGTGAAGTGGTTACCCAACTCCTTGGAACTAGATAATGCACATTTTGATGCATGTGCATCCTAGACTAATAGCACTGTGATCATTTTGTTCATAGTTCAGGACTGGAAAGTGTGATACATAATTATCTAAGATCAAAATTGATTTTATGTGGTGATGAATGTAAGAATATTTTTGAAGTAGACTGATGAATAGTAGTGGTCTCTTCATGATAAAATTAATGCATATCATCGCCCACATCACATACTGTCTTATCTGACATTTTTTTACTTTTTTGAGATATTTTGCATATGTACTTATAATGTTATGGTCTATACATGCACAAAGTTACAATCTTGAAAGTGACCTAATTAGTGAGATATTCATTAAGAATTTTGTTCAATAAGCTCAAAACTGCATATCGCGATTTCACATACTGTCTTATGTTTCATTTACACGTAATTTCAATAGGCGTATAATTAACGCTGTTCGTAAAACAAGCTGTTTACGTTTTTCACATACAGATCTATGTGCGTCTTATCTGCCTCGTGCGTGAACATGGCGTGTTTCACATAGAGATCTATCTGAACGCATTGAAATATAACGGTGAATTTAGCGTCATGTGAAAATGCGACTTTTTTGCGTTTCACATACAGACTTATGACTTTGTAGCTTTATATCAGGAATACAATTGCACTTTCAAAACTCAGCAAGGTTAAAACTTAAACTTCAGTATGTTTTCTTCATAATGCAAAATTAAAAAGTAACTTGTAATGTTTGATTCCATAGTACAAACATGAAATCTCCCGGTAGAATTTCAATGGCGATTTTTTTCAAAAACGGCATTTTGTGAGATAAGACGGTATGTGATGTGGGCGACGATATTATGTGAGTATTACGTAATGGGCAATTTGATTTTTACAGCAACTACTGAAAGACTTAGAGACTCTGACACAGAGGGGAGATTGGATTCCAAATGCAGTTACCCAGTGGGCTATAGACCTTTTCCAATGAACATCGGAAATGTTCAGAGCAAAATACAATGTACGCGAGTGCCTCTACACGCGTGCATTCACAATCATTTGCCAATGATGCTCATTACGCAAAGGCGAAATATACTTAAGTGCTGCGAACAACAGTTGCATGCGATGACCCATAGGACACTTATTGGGGTCATCATGTTTGGTAAACTTCCTTTTGAAGGTCTTTTCCATTTGAAAACCATACTCACATTGTGGAAGATATACTTCTTTCACAGGATGTTGCAAATGAAATTGCCCATTGCAGCTGGCACTTTTGTACTGGCTAGTTTGCTAATTAACCTGTTAAAGGGGAACTAAACCTTAAAAGAACGACAAGCTTATGTTTATATATATGCATATAATACTCCATTTAGGAGTAATTTCTATCTCTCAAACCCATTCCCTCTCAAAATTGAAAGTATTAATTAGGCGTTCATAGGTGAATCCATTTTGACTTTGTATGACGTAGCCTGGACCCATCAAAGAGTGCCGGCAAAGCGACCATGCAGGCCTCCTATATTATGAAGTACATGTTAACATAAAAACATCTATTCTTAGTAATGAATGGCAGCTATTCAAAACATTCCATGTGCATTTCATTGGCAGAAAATCCAATTGTTATAGACAGATGCACATTGCAGTGTTGTGTGTGGACCGGATATCTTATCGGATTATAAAATGTGTCAAATAGAAAATCTTCTACTTCCCTTGAAAAGTGAATGGTCCCATGAATTGCAGAAATATGTTTTCGGTCAGGGTTTTTTGCTAATACACAGTGTAGAACTACTGTGCGCACTGAGATCAAAGAAAATAATTATATTTAGGCCTATTAGCCAATTGAGCTTGAGCAAATGCATTACATCTCTATATAACATCTGAATGTGTGCTTTTTAAAAACACATGGAATGTTTTGAATAGCCGCAATTCGCCATCACAAAGAAATGTTTAGTGTATACATGTATTTCAATGTAGGACACATGTATGACTGTTTCACCGACACTCTTTGGTGGGCCCGGGCTACCTCATCAAAAGTCAAAATGGATACACCCATGAACACTGAATTAATACTTTTATTTTTAGAGGGAATAGGTTTGAGAGACTGAAATTACTTCTATTTGAACGGTCATATATGTATATAAACATATGCTGATAGAATATTTAGGGTTTGTTCCCCTTTAAATTCACAATGCTTGAGAGCAATCACTCAAGTTATTGTTGACTTGTGGCTTGTTTTTATGCAGAACATGCGTTTGAAGATAATCACCCCATCAGGAACGTCAGAGAGAAGATTCAGCTCTTGGATTGGTGGTTCTATACTTGCCTCATTGGTGAGTACATTTATGTCCAGGAATAAACAACAAAGTGATGCGATGGTGATGTTCCAAACATTGTCCCACCTTTTGTGTGTGTACTTGTGGCAAACACTTTCTGCTCTTTGAAAATTAAATGCAGACTGTCCCAATAAAAAATTTAACAGGTATAGTTCTGTTTTTGTCACAGTAGAAGTCGGAGAAACTGGCAAGACACAGAACCAAATAAAGACAAAAATTACACGGTCTAGACCGGAACCTCTCGCTTCTAGGCGTGAGAACCTACCACTGCGGTCACAGAGACTGCGTTAATGTGGATACCAGTGAACGGCACTACTAAGTTATTTCAGTCTTTATTTCAGAGTTTCTAGCGGCCGTAATTTTATTTTATATTATAGAATGGGAGGACCTTATATGCATGATTCTAGCAGAATCTATGACGAAGCGAAACTCAATTCATTGCACGCGAGGATCAAGTAAATGATACAACCCGAGAAATTAACTTGGTAAATATTACATAGAAGCTCGGAGGTGAAAGCTCGAAAGCGAGAGGTTCCGGGTTCGAGACCGTGTATTTTTCGTCTTTATTTGGTTCTGTGCTCGCCAGTTTCACCGAGCTTCTATGTGATATTTACCAAGTTAATTTCTCGGGCTGTATCATTTACTTGATCCTCGTGTGCATTGAATTGAGTTTCGCTTCGTCATAGATTCTGCTAGAATCATGCATATAAGGTCCTCCCATTCTATAATATAAAACAGTTCTTTTTTGTGTGGAAAGTAGAAAAAACTTGGAAAAAATGGGTTAGTTTGTTTACAGAAATACTTGGCTTTGCAAATGATTTTATTTGGTTAAGTTTGGATGATCTGTTCTAAATTTCAGCAGTTGGTTTTAAAAAGAGACATGAGGACATTTCCAGATAAATGCACCCCAGCTTTTTTTAAACCATATTTAGAATGCTTAGCAATTTATTAAATCGCACCTGAATTGAATAAGCCAAAAATGTCTTTATGTAATAAAAAAATGAATATTTTTCTGTCATGCATGAAAGCAAATTCTCATATACTTCTCTTTAGAGCCGATTAGGAGAACAGGCAGTTTTGGAACTTGCATTTTTGTTTTTTAATCCATCAATTCATTGAATTGATGGATTATTGTCATCGAGAGCGGCGTGTTTTAATATGTCGGCTCTTATTTGCGAAACTAGTCGGCCGTTTTATGTCCGTTTTCCCCCAAAATTCTTTTTTTTTTTTTTTTTTTTCAGAAATACTTGGCTTTGCAAATGATTTTATTTGGTTAAGTTTGGATGATCTGTTCTAAATTTCAGCAGTTGGTTTTAAAAAGAGACATGAGGACATTTCCAGATAAATGCACCCCAGCTTTTTTTAAACCATATTTAGAATGCTTAGCAATTTATTAAATCGCACCTGAATTGAATAAGCCAAAAATGTCTTTATGTAATAAAAAAATGAATATTTTTCTGTCATGCATGAAAGCAAATTCTCATATACTTCTCTTTAGAGCCGATTAGGAGAGCAGGCAGTTTTGGAACTTGCATTTTTGTTTTTCTTTTGTACTTGTTTGTCAAAAAAAGAACACCTTTGAAATATTCCCGGGAGGTGTTCTACAACTAATCAAGTGCAAATTTAGAAATTTGTATCCTCATAAAATCTCCTTATGTAACTTTGAGTGTAGATACCTTTGACAAGTGTAAATTTTTGTAGAAATTACAAAGGGTCCATAATAATAAATTTCAACATTTTTTATCCTCTTGTATTATTGCTGCTTACCTTTATAACCTAGCATGTTAAAAGTCCTAAGAAACATTTCTAGAAATCTGGCATCATGAAATTGACTAATCTATTTGTTTACCTTATTTTCTGACAATTAATGGTGTTTAGGATCACAGGGACACTCAATTTTACAGGTTTTTGTTTTCTTTCTTTCAGGGAACTTTCCAGCAGATGTGGATATCAAAACAAGAATATGAAGAGTCAGGAAAAGGCTGTGTGGAGAGAAAATGTCCTTGAAAGCCATGATTGTTGTTAAATTGTGTTTTGTATTATGTTTTGTTAATATTTATGTTAGTCCGTCACTCCATTTCTGGACTGTACAAAACAAGTTTTCCAGTATTTTGTCTCATGATTATGATCTTAGTTGTAGACAGGGGGTTGAGACCATTAAGCAAATAATACCAAGTGGGAGACATGCACAATAGTGGTTTAATTTAAAGGTGCACCGAGAGATTTCAAGTCGTCCATATTTTCTGTAATATGTAGTGCAGGGGTTCTCAATTATATATTAGCTGAAGGGGCAGAGAATGCCAAACATATTTGAAATTTCCCTACTTGAGGGCCAAATATACATGAATTTCTTATGTTAACCAGTGTTACCTTTATATATTTGAGCAAGTCAAGGGCCAGAAATCAATGGTTGGCGGGCCGGATTTGGCCCGCGGGCCGCCTATTGAGAACCCCTGATGTAGTGATTTCATATAGATTAGACATGCAATAGATTCCCTACCTTTTATTTGGCTACAGAAATAACTTAAAATGAAAACAAAAGGTGATTTGTATATGCTTATATTTCAATAGAAAACATAGGCTGAATTTCGTATTTGCTCCTATACAAAATTATAAATTTCACAGTTTTGGCACCAAAGAAACCGTTCTCAGCTTAATCCTTTCAGATGGAGTTATTTTAGATAGAAAGCTTTACACCTGTGCAAAAATCAGAATTTTCATATTTTTTAGGGACGCCTGTTATTTGAAATCTTTAATCGTTGCACCTTTAATGGTGACATACATTCTTGCATTATAATGCATTAACAAATTGGCTACTTGAAAGAAATACTGTGTCTTAGTTATTTGGCCAAAGGCTTTGATCTGCACACAATACAGGGTTATCTCCTGTATACTTTCTTTGATAATGGAGAAAGTGAACTTAGCTGTACAGAACCATATCTCATCAGTATGTAGGTGTGCCGTATATGACTCTCTAGGAAATTAGAGAAAGAGACTTAATTTTTGGGTGAATTTCCTCCATATTCAATAGTAAGAAAACAAAGGTCATTGAACTGAGTAGAGGATATCAAACAATGTATTGGGTGTTTAAAAGCTGTATGGTGAGACAAGAGCCTGTGTGAGAATCATGAATTCTTTGGTTACAATGTAGTTAAAGAAAAGAATTCAACATTTTCAGGTTTTGCTCTTCATGTGCATGCATGTAATAGTCAAGCTGTCCAGTATGGCCTCATCAGATTAACTTTGCAACCCAGAATGGTAGAGAATGGATTCATAGGCTGAGGTTGGCATTGGTTCTTATGTTATTATGTTCTTCCCCAACTTGAAGTTGGAAGTGACATTGTTATTGGTACACAGTATATGCTGTGTAACAGCTATTTTTTTTACCAAACAATTTAGTTTGGAATGGCACCATTTGATTTTGACATTGCTTTTGGTTTGTTTACCCTTTAATGTTCAGTTGCTTCAACTTCAAAATGAAAGTACTATTTGTATTTCAAGAAATATTTGGTATATTAGAATATTAGACATGCATGTTGGGAAAAGGTCCCAGGCATTTCTGTCAAGACTGACATAACATGACGTGTCATAACTAAGATTCTCTAATTGCCGATCTATGAACTTTTTTTATATATATTCTTTGTGTAGCCATTTCAAATTATGCCCACACTTTGTCAAAAGTGGATCCTCAAACTTGTGCCCAATTTGCCAACTTTGCTTTCAGTGGCCATCATTCTATCTTCAAGCCTTACCTGAAAGACCAGGTGCTAGTGGCTCTTCTCTAAACAATTCTCGTTACCCAATTTTGAGAGACTGTAACCTTGCTGGAATCTACTAAGTAGTTCACTACTTAGAGAATAAAGGTATGATTTTGGAACTGGTACTCTTCTTTACGATAAATGAAACCAAGGCGATATGGTGTCGGTGGTTTCAATCGTCGTAAAGAGAGTTAACGGTTCCCAAAATCATACCTTTGTTCTCATTCTTAAACAGCCAATATCATTTAAGGTCATCTTTAACAAATTTTGTGATACTTTAGGCTTAAATACAACAAGAAAGACTGCCGTCACCCAGTGACAACAATCGAACATCACGCTGATGCAACGATCATACGCAACAAGACCCGCCTAACATTGAAGGAGCGCGAAACCAACAAAAGTAGCCAAAACGCGGTATTATGACGCGACGAGCTTCAACCTAAAAATAACTTCCATACGCTTTATGAGTTGCTTCCTTCCGTCCTCCACCCGCCTCTCTCTCCTTCCGCCCTTCCACTCTTCTTTCGCCTCGTCATCCCTCCACTTGTCCTTGGGGGTTTGCGCCAGTTCTTTTTGAGTTCTCTTTATCCCACTCTTTCCATCCAGCGTGTACATACCTGCGTTCAATTAATAAATTGAATCAGGTATCAGCCAATGAAATCGCTTACATTTTCACAGCTCTCTGTTAAGAATTTTGAGGATTGGAAAGATTCAGACCCCCCGTTAGCTGTTCAATTTTTCCATGTATTTTCTGTACATGTAATAAATGCCCCAGTGTGTGATGGGAGAACAAATTGGATTTGTCTTGTTGAATTACTTTGTGTCATAATACAGGTTGTCTTATTTAAATCTTTTTCGGTACCCAGGGAATGATACAAAATGTTGTAGCCTAGCTGGGAATCAAAATAGACAGCATTATCTATTACTAGCACAGGGCACTTGCTGTGTTGTGGAGATGGCCTCCACTAGTAAAGCACATTGAACAAAGCAGTATTCATAATTTAATCTATTACTGGTCTACCAACCCAGCTCCAGTCTTTACTCAACTGGCAAGAGTACTTTTGCAAGTAATAAGAGGGGTCAAGAAATTCAACCAGGTGCATATTTTTTCCCTTGATGTTCCATGTTACTCCAAATCCCTGGGAAAAAATTTTAAATGATTCATGCTGGCCAACAAAACACAGATGCGCAAAGTGGATAAAATTGGGAAAAAAAACACCTGTGAATTGTGTATCATGATATACTGTTTGGCATAATTACATTATATGCTTTATTCCGTGCACGATACAGAGCAGGCACGAAGGGTATAATGTAATTAATGCCTACTGTTTAGATGCCTTCTGTAAGAAAGCATAGATCATGGAAAACTAATAACTCATAGATTTAAGTTAAGGTCCATGGACATGGATGAGGTAGACATTTTCTAATTTATTAAATTTTCGTTACCTACAACAGTATAATGATCATATCGCAAACAGATTATTTCTAAAAGTGAACATCGGGAAAGTTAAATTTCAAGGATAAATCTACCCAATGACAGGCCTTATCCTGTTTTCGCGCGAAACGGTATCAAGATGATGGATTTGATTTGACCCCGTTAATGAAGTCTCAGAGAACAAGTTGTAAACAAAGCTCACAAGTGGGCTCAACCGCACCGCCACACAGTAGGGATCTTCCTTGTAGGTTTTTTGCTTGGTAACTTGAATTCTAAGCCTATTCTTTCGGAAAAGAATTTAGTATTCTGCCACAGACACGGAAATCGGCAACGTTAACGGAATAAACAGAAGTTAAAGGTGCCGAATTTGAAAGTGTTGGCAGAATACTAAAATTCATCCCTGTTCTGATTCTCCCTATCGGTACGGTCGCCGCGTGGTGCAAGCAGTCGAAATACCAGCGCATTATTATCGTAATTTTAAGCCACCAAATCAAGAAAAAATTATGACATATGATAACAACACGTACGACGATAAGTCAACTGATGTAACATATGCAAGAAAACTGGGCCACGCGCGCACGTCCGTTCCACGATGGACGATCAGGAGCGCGTATCGCGTATTTGTTACTCGACGTCCCACGCGGGTCATCGCTGCAAACGCGCGACAATACACTTTCGGTTTGGAATGTCCTTTTGAAAGCTGTCAAAAACACATGATATATGCAAAATTTGAATCAAATATACGGTTACTCAATTACTGTTCATGCAGAATTTTCATTGATACCCATACATACATGAAATGAAACCATTTTTTGGTGGTATTATAAGTATGTTTAAGCATGTCCATGGACTTTAACAGCAAGCTGGGTTGATAGACAAGTTGAGATTAAAATATATGGGCCTAAGATTCCATGTTCTATGCCGTTCCTAGTAGGAGGCACCTGGAGCAGGATATAATGATATGCAAGTCACATTACAGTGCTTTTACCCTTACCTTGCACGTCAGTGAATGCAGCATGAAAACACACTGGGTACACCCCCCCCCCCCGGCTCGATTCAACAGCACTGGCATTCCACGCGCGTCTAAAGGCGGCCCTGACACGAAACATACCCAAAACATTGTCGAGGCCACACCCCCCGCCCCATAACACCCGGACCGAAACCACAAAAATACGGCAAATTTTAATGGCAATGACCAGTTTTCCCAAACCTCAATATTGTGTTATGGCGCCACCCCAAAACACGGCCCTTCAATTTGCTTTTTCAACTCCAAGGAACAGCAAATATTTTCTTGGTTTATATTTTAAGTCGTCGAGATTTCAATCGGTAAGACATGCTCCATTGGCCCTGCATTCAGGGAGTTTGTCAATCTGTGTGTGAATCTGTTTTACACACAACTTTACATGGAGAGTAATTCATACCTTCTTATTCTTATTTTGTTCCCTACTTAAC
Organism: Ophioderma brevispina; assembly: GCA_023653785.1. Classification (NCBI taxonomy): domain Eukaryota; kingdom Metazoa; phylum Echinodermata; class Ophiuroidea; order Amphilepidida; family Ophiodermatidae; genus Ophioderma; species Ophioderma brevispina. Next base: position 41,005 of record JAMKCH010014363.1, read on the forward strand.
CCCGGGGTGGGGGGGGGAGGTTTCACTTTGTTGGGTAGGGACGTGCCTCCACGCCTCGGATAAGTAGGACCCATAGCTTATACTTTGATGCCAAAAAAGGGAACCCATAAGCTATTACCTATACCGATGGTCTATGGCCACATGTCTCCTGTATGGTCAGTTTGTTTGAGAATCCCCCCCCCCCCCCCCCCCCAATTAACTGTAGTTTAACTTCAATACATTTATTGTCAATGTCAAAATTTGTTCAGTAATCACTGCTTTGCAGATGTGATTTATATACTGAACGAAATTATTTGAAGCCATGGTCCAACCTCTGTGGTAGCAATTTACTCACCAAGGACATCCCTGTGTTTTGTCAACTGTCAACAGACTTGTGGTGTTGATAACAGAGTATTGTAAAATGTCAACTTAATACAAAATTAATAAAAATAAATTCATATACACTCGACTAATATACAACCTATTTCAACCATCGAACTTGTCAATTGGGCTAATTTTACCCAATATAATACAAATACTAGGTTTTAAAACCCCCCCCTTTATCCCATAAAAATATTGAAAAGGCAAAACATTTCACAAAAAAAAGGAAAAACTAAAAAAAATAAAAAAAATAAAAAAAATAAACAGTGGTTGCATTTAACCTTCTTCATAGTAGCAGAGGGTGTTATGAACTAATCCATAATACATTGCATGTGCTAGTAATGTTCTGCTACTAAACATATGTCAGTAATTGAGGGCAGTGTAAAGAATTTAAGGAGCACAAACCTTATCTTAGTAATTTTTTTTAAAGTACTAGTGTTTTGTGTGAGGAATGGTGTGTAAAAGGTCGACGGTTTTATGATTAAAAATTGGGATTTTTGTGGGGATCACCATTTGCCGGGATCTTGCAAGGGATTATTGAGGTGATGAAATGTACCAATGATGCATTGTGGATGGGCCCTAAATTGATCTCTTAGGTACGTTGTTCTAAGGCCAATTTATTATTCATTGAAGTGAGGGAATTTGGGCTAGCTGTTTCAAGTTAACACAGTGCAAGGTGAAAGTTCAAGAATATTACTATTATTATGCGCTTTGAACCATAGTGAAACATATGCATTCGTGAATGAATGAGACTGAATAACTAAGCCACTATCTTCGGAGCAAACTGGGAACGAGTGTAAATACAAATGGTACAAGGCACATGGAACTTTAGACCACTGGGGAAAGATAGTGGTGGGGGGAGGACAAAACAATAAACTAACCTACCACTTCGGGCAATAAAAATAAACTATCATCTACCTAGAATAAAGCATGAATTTCAAGTGCAAGTGGTTATCAGACTAGGCTGCAAAAGCAATGCCTCTCTAGGCCTTCATTGATAATGCATGGCTTTAGCTCTTTCACACAGGCAGCATTAAATTGAGGACAACAGACAATTCAGAATAATCTTTGCCTACCAACAAATTCGCCAAAACACACCAAAGACGAAAACAAAAATGCCCCAAAAAACGCAACATCTGCTCAGAAATTTTCAAAATCCACAACATAACGTTTCAAAGACATGTCATTACTTGGCATACCTGAGAGTTTCAAAAGAATGGACAAGACATGAGAGAATAGTTTATGAGAGAACATTGGGTGTCCTACTCTAATTTGCTAGGTGATGACAATAGCCTATATTATAGGCTATATACTCATTCAAAGAAAAAAAGCCTGGAAGATTTGTTTTTTTAAAATTGGGGAAGACAATCATTTATTTGCAAATAAAGATATATCTATATCACATTTGTGGAATATGACAAGATCTGACCCACTCAGACTAAATATTGAGAGCAAGAGTACACTATTCAAAATCTAAAACTGATAAAGTTATCATTGCTTACATTTAAAGTCAACTTTTCAAGTGAACATTTCTTGTTCTCTATTTGTTTTCTACACATATTGGTTTGTTCCAATCATCTTTAGCACAATGGATTTGGACCTGATTCATGTGCAAAACAACAATTTTGCCATAAAACACTACAATTGGAAATCTATTAGTAAGAGTTAGATTTAGAGTTTCAGATCAGAATAAAATTGTAACATTAAAGCCACTATCAGTGATTTAGAAAAATATTTTAAAATTTGAGGAATTAGCCTTCTTCAAAAGAGTGAAGGAAAAGTCTGTAGAATTCATAAGTACCTTTTCCAGATTGCTAGAATTGAAAGAAAAGAAGAAAAACGGCAGCAGTGTTCACAGATACAATTCTCCATTCACTTACGAGTTGTAGTAAGTTTCCGTTCCTCGGCAGTAATGACTTAAATCTCCGATTCTGTCCTATTAGGTGCTCTGGTCTTATCATTTGCGGGTATGTTAGGATACCTGTATTGTTACGTACACTGCTAAATCTGATTTTGATGATTTTTTAGATTTGCTGAGTTAGCAACACTGATAGTGTCTTTAAATACTTTTGAGTTCTCAATTATGTAAAAGAAATGACATCTTGAAATTGATTAATCTACATAATTGTAAAATCAATAAATATCTACCGCTATCAGACCATGAGTTTAAAAGTATTACAAAGTATTAGACATTTGCCACTCTGTGCCAGGTGTATGGACCGTCTGTCTACTACCACGTGACACAGAATAGTGCAGTAAAGGCATATGGCAAAGAATCTAAACTAAATTCTCCTTTACCTTCAGAAAATGTGGGTAGTTGTTAACAATATTTCCTACTTTTTCCCAAGCCAAGTAATTGTGAATGTACTGAATACAGTCACATGGTTTGCAGGGCTTTTCTAGTGTCAAATTGAACAATGGGCTCGGTGCACTCAATGGATTACATGCTTTTATTCGCAATAGAATGAATAGCTCCGCTCTGGAATGGTTGCCACGCTCCAGGAGCATGAGTGGTGGTTCAAAATTAACACTCGCCTATTCCGGTTGTTTCTGTAACCAGACAGGTGTACCTGACCAGGTTTCGGAAAAAACACTGTGAATTCAACACCTGTCAAACAACCTATTACAGCTTTATCAGTCACAGGTGGTTGAAGTTCATCAAAACATGGTCAGGTTCACAGACAAAGACCTTTATATTGTCATCCAAACACACCACCTTGCCCACTGGTGAGATGTGTAATCCAATGGTGCACTGAGCCTGTTCCATTTCGTTTCATGGTGCAAAATACAGCAAGGGCTTTGCAGTAAGGGGATATACAAAAACAGAATTTAATCAAAACAACTTCAAAAAAGGAAACAATATATCTGTATGCTTATATTATATTAAATTTACTTTCTACATACATGATTCCCAAAAATATATTTCTTCATTCAACCCATATAGGCAATTATTTCAAGCCATTGTGCAAATAGGCATATATTATGCTATAGTGTCATTACCAGGTCATAAACTGAATTTATGCAACCTAGATTTGAATGTACACCTGGAAGATTTTTTTCCCCCAAACTGCTCAAGAGCAGGTCTTCCATACTTACCTCAAAGGGCAGCTATTTGTACCTCTAAACTGTAAAAATAATGCAAATTGTATACTTTAAAAAGAAGAAGGAGTGGGATTCGAACCTCTGATCAATGTATCATGAGGTTAGATGCAAACATTAAACCAGCAAGGATTGATGGCCAGACTTACAAAAATTAATCCTTGATACACCTTACGGACCTATATCAAAAATGTATTGTGATCAGCAATCAATATACTGAATAGCTCCGCTCTGGATTCCACCAGGAGCATAAGTGGTGAGTCAACAATTCAAAATAATCATCCCCAAATAAGCAAATCACTCCAAGTGGTCCATGATGTCACATGCATGTATTTGCCCTGTTTAAAAGACACCATTGGTTTGTTTTTTACAAAATTTAAAATTGCACATTGTTTCCAATTTTCAAATGCATAATAGCAATAAGTAATATACTGTTATTCGTGACTACCCAAAATAAATCTGTTTCAATAAATGTCCATAAATGTCCAGACTTAAATATTACAAAAAACATCTCTATGGTGGTATTGTCAATGGAGTCTTCGTTTAGACCTGGGTTTAAATCGGGTTATTCCTTCATGGGTAGAATTTTTTCCCTCTAACATCCATGAAATGCAATGTAGTGGATGGCAACAAACGTGCCAAATTAAGGCGATAAAGAGTCTGTAAAAAGAGACTAAGGGACATTTCTAGAAAGTGCCCCCAATTTTTTTCAAACCCATTTTTGATCATATTGGGGAAAGCTTACAAATCGTTTAGTCTCACATCCGAAGTGAATAAGCCAATACGTCATCTTTATGTCGTAAAGATGATTAAGTATTTGCTGTCGTGCACGACAGAAATCAAAGCATGGTTTTCGATAGGACCTATTACAAATTAGCGGGCTAGTTCAAAACAAGGTTTGGTTTTTCTTTTTTACGTTTGTTTGTTTGTTTAATAAACCTCCAAAAATTCTCGGTAGGTGGTATGCAACCGATCCAGTGCAATTTGAGAGAAACTTCATACCCCCCCACACAAAAATCTCATCCTGTGACTCTTAAAAAATTCAATCAGGTCACACGTAACAGTAGCACACGTAACAGTAGCAATTTAATAAAAAACAATTGTAAGCTTCACCTCCAAACCTGTCACCTTTCATTTGAAAATTAACAGAATGGTCAGAAGCACTTTAATGTGATATTGACGGTAACTGAACTGAAAAGCACTGTACAGAAAAATTTCTTTACCTTTTATGATGATAATACAATTGTTGGACAGAAAGCTTTTCTGAATACTGATGGACAATGCTTAAATTTGCCAAGGACTTTTTTTAAATCTAGGCATTGAAACTTTGTGCAACTTATGGCAGTGGAGTGAAGTCCAATGGGAGTACTGGTGGACTTAATGTTATATCATGCCTACGGTTATTACCAATGGGATTTTTTCTTATCACATGGCACGAAAGGGTGAGGCTGATATCGTGCATACGATATTGCAAAGCGAAACCATGAGATTTCCAGGAAGAAGCTCCCCCAAATTTTCTCGAAACCCGCTTTTTTTACATATTTGGATGATTACAGTATTAGATACACCTGAAGTGAAATACGCCGTATTTATGTAATAAGTTGATGATTTGTAGTTTATGTCGTGCACGACAGAAAGTCAAAGCATTGGGTTTTTATGAGGAATGTTACACTAGCCAGGCATGTTCAACAAACAAGGTTTTGCGGTTTTCTTTTGCACATGTTTGCAATAAACTTCGATACGTTCTCTTACTGGTCTAAAACCCGATCCAGTGAAATTTGAGAGAAATTCGTTATCCTAAAAAAAAAAATCTCACTCCTGGTAACTTAAACAAAATAGTGACTGCCTATATTCGTTGCCAAAGTAAAAATATCTTAGTCGGTCCAAATTTTGATGTTCATTTCACTTGGCTTCACCTCATGAAATAGAAAAGGCAAATCTGTCAAAATCTGAACTCTGATTAGGTTACTATCACTAACCCCATTAAGAAGACCAATTTAAGGTAGGTTAAAAAATAAATATAGTAGTAACCGACCAGACATTAATATCAAACATTAAAATTGATTGACACAAAAATTACTTAAAGTCAAGACACTAAATCTTTAGGCCCTACTTACTTGATAACCATCTATCTTGGTCATTCTCATACAAAAACACTATTGCAAAAATTATTTCAAAAAATATAATGGATTTATTAGAAAAATCAAACCTTTCTCCGTTAAACTCCTCTTAAGACACTTTATAATTCTCTTGTATTACCCTATCTCTTCCTACGGCGCTTTTAATCTGGGATGCTATGAAATAATTCCAATCTAGATTCCATTTTTCTACTTCAAAGAAGAGAAAATTGTTAGAGACTGTACAGATTCTTTTGGCTTGCTTATACGGATCCACTTTTTAATTGCCCGTCATCCTTGAAAATTACGATTATTATAAACTTAAAGTTATCATTCAGTAATCAGTTCTGATTAAATTTTGCCTGATGAACTTATAACTGCCAAATTAATTTTAATGTTGCTACTTACACAACCTATGCAAACTCGCAATGTCACGTCCCCTTATAAACTACCAAATAACTAAATCTTGCTCAAAAATACCCTGTTAAAAAACCAAGGCCCAATTGCTGGAATTGCTGCATAGCTGATTTGAAAAACGCTACTTCATTGCTAGTTTAAATCTAATATGAACAAAAATGCTCCCGGGTATATGACCACAATCCATCTCCTTGATCTCTTGCTTCATTCCTATGCAATTATTTCTAATTTTTATCTAGATGTTCTCTACCTCTTGATAGTAGTATCCTTTATTTTTATCTTTCTTCGTTTCTGCACACTTGTTTCTTGCTTGAACTCTATACTATCCTTATTGGGTTCAAATAAGTTGTATATGTATGTTCCCGTATATCCTGCTAGTAGTTTAAGAAACCTTATTTGAGGCACTGCGCTGAACGCTCTGCCGTTAGCAGTGTCCTCGTCTTCATCTGCATTTATATTTGTATGGTAACTGTTAACCACCTATCTAAATACTTATTATATATATACAGTATATTTAATTGATAAGTCATATAATTAATATCTATGTATTAATGACCACATGTATGCTTGATGTTGGATAAATAAAATATGAATATGAATTATTTTTTTTTACTATCCCCCTCTTGGCATTCAAGATTTGTTTACTATACCCCCCACTCTTGGGCATATTTCAATATTGTTTACTATCACAATCTTAAAGCATTCAATATTGTTTATATCACACTCTAGGCATTCAAGATCTGTTTACTATCACACTCTAGGGGGGGGGCCATTCAATATTGTGTACTATCACAACTCTGAGGCATCAATATTTGTTTACTACTCACAATCTTAGGCATTCAATAGTTATACATCGCGGGTTCCCCTTAATTTGTTTACGGGCCGTGCATACTGAGGCATGATCCTGAGTGGTTCCCCAATTGCAAGTGAAGTCATCCGACAGAGGGGGCAACAATCTCAAGTGTTCCCATTAATCTCTTCAACAAATTTGAATGGACCACCAATATGTTAGTGAAAATGCCACTTTCATTAATTTGGCCCCAAATTTAGGCTAAACCTGGTCAAAATACTCCAAAAAAAAGAGAGATGAAAAATGCAATTTTGGTCTTTTTGCTCCCTACTTTTTTTGAGCTAGAGGGGAAAACCCCCCCCCCAAACCCATGCGTCAGATTACTGGTGCATTAAAAAGCACACGAGCAGCCCTTTGACTCATTAAAGGACACTTTACAGTGCTTCATCCGAAAGATCCAAAATAGTTGAAATTGCAAGAAAGATAGAAATAGCTTAAAAGTGAAGGATAAGTTCTGTAGATTCCCAATAAATTACTTTTTCAACGAAGGGATTTGAAAGGAAAGGACGAAACGACAGTGTCAAAGGTTGACTCCATTTTGTTGCGTGTTGTATATTAAGTGTCCGTATGGACGAATGACTTAATATATCCGATTTGTCCTCATTACGTAGTTGCTCATGGCCTTATTTAAATTGCAGGACGGATATGTCTAGGGTAGTACCTGTACTGGTTACAGACATGTAAAATCTGATTTCTGATTTTATGATTTAGCAAATCATGATAGTGCCTTTAAGCTGATGGAAAGAAAGAATATGAATTTAATACATTTACAGGTCACTATTTCTTATTTGCCCAAGCTACAATAGAAACAACAGTATTGGTTGCAACACACATTTTGTTTACATTCATATTTTGCTCACTAGCATTCGTTAATTAAATATACAGATAACTGGATACAAACTTTACAGCACCAGAATTCATCCCTGGTCCCATCACTCGTCATACTTTCAGGTACCTATGCTTGTTCATAGGAATTTAACCCCACCCCTTTTCGTGGTTTTTAGTGTAAAAAATCACCCCTTTTATCTGCAAAATTGCATTTTTGGGGGCTTAAATTGACCCCCTTTTTGGCAAAATTAAGAATCTTTTAATTTACCACACTTTTAATTTAAAATGTGACATGGTTAATAGCTGTTAATTAATATAGTATTTTATAGGCCTGCAATTAGTACAGGAAATATGTGTGCATATGTATTTGAAATTTAATTTACCCTTCCATCTGATTGCATATGGAAAGCCGTTGTTAATATAAATTTTGTTGTTGAGAATCAGTGGCAAATATCACGCATTCCTGGATGAAAATCAAATTGTGTTAATACAGAATTTTCTGCGACACAACCTTTTAGAATTTTGCCTTTTCTTAATTTTGTGAAAACACTACATTCGCAAAATTGATGGTGGAAAATACCCTTTATTCACGATCCTACGCATGAGCATGGGTACCCAAAGTTTGGCGAGTGAGAGGTCCAAGAAGTTGTCATGGTTTACCACCCTACCAAATTTAAAGTTCATGAGTTGTTGCATTTGGTTGATACAGCGGAATAATGATATTTTATCACTTACAGAGACACATCACATATACAGACAATCCATCAAGACAGACATCACATATACAGACATCCATCAAGAAGAATCACATACTGACATTTGCTTCAATGTCCCCTTAACAACTGTGCCCGCTGGGCTATTTGTGTTACTAAATCTATTGTAACTCGGCAACAATTCATTTACTGCGAGCGAGTATTTTATTTCCATTTAAAAACACAACTTCAGCACAATAGCATGGAACAATGAAAGGGAAACCACAAAGGCACATTTTCTATGTAAGTTTAACAGCAAGGGAAAATTGTGAAATACAAGTCACTTCCAGTTTGCTTCCAAGTTATATTTTAACACCCCCCAAGGGCACTACTTGCCTATCTATTGCATCTAAGCACTATTTTCATTGGTTACTTGGAAGGTAATATCATATAATGAGCAAATCAGATAAACTGTAAGAGTGGTGGTATGGTTTACACAAAGATATAGAAGCACTATTTTTATTTGTCACTTAGAGGGTGTCCTGTAATCAGCCAATCAGACAGATCGCGACAAGAGATTTCACATATCAGATGTCCCTAAAAAATCAAAAGCACTGATTTTTGCCCTGATGTAAAGCTTTCCATCAAAAATATCCCTATCTGAAAGGATTCAGCTGAGAAATGTTCTTTGGTACAAAAATTGTGAAATTTCTAATTTTGTATAGGAGCAAATATGAAATTCAGCCTGTTTTATATTGAAATATAAGCAAATCAAAATCACCTTTTTTCTCTCTTTTAAGACATTTCGGTAGTAAAATACAAGGTAAGAAATCTATTGGTATCTATTCTACATGAAATTACTATTATGACACAATATTTGGGTGCATCAAAATCTCTTGTTGCACCTTTAAATGTGGCAGCATGCACACAAACAGTAATACAGGAATACATTACTGCTACAAAAATGCATCTGTAAGTGCATTTCATGCAATGTGATTTACTTATAGTTCTTTGAATAAAATATCACTGGCAATGCACTAGATGGAAGTTAGTAATGGTCTTATCCATGCAATTTTGTGAATATGACGTCTACTAAATGCCAGTCTTGAAGGTCTCTCACATGATACGGCAGTGAAATGTCAACATTTATGGAACAGTTCAGGTGCAAAAATGGGCGGGATTTATTATAGGGGGAGTGTTTTTTAGACAAAAATGATATCTAATGGCAGGGCAAGCTGTTTAATTTAGGGGGATAAGTACATCAATTCAGTGTTAAAGGGATAAGCAGCGATTTGCTTAACCAAAACATCGAAAAAATAATCAAAATTTGTATTTTTGTTACTGGCATGGATGTGCTAAAATAACCTGCAAATGGTTGGCTTGAAATCCATGTATCAAAGACAAGGCAGTATTTTTATCCAATTCTGTAATTTCTATACGTGCGGATCAAAATTCCGACCTGAGATAAAAAAAGGCTTTCCCTGTGAATATCCCAGATTTCTAAGCATACTATTGTGCACTGGTGACTTGTACAGTTTGAGCCAAACCAACATTATCGTCTTTGTTTCTCTGTACTGTGTAAACCACATCGCTATTTGTGTAAGATTTTGATAAGCCATTGCTCTCTCTGTTTGCGGGAGATGGTAGACAAATTTCCTCAAATACTAAATTTTTTCACTACTCATGTGTTTTTGTTCCTATTTTAAAGTAGTTATGGTTGAATTGTACACACTTATAATCTTTGATTTATATCCTAAAAAATGCATTTCCCACACTTTTTTATTCTCTGCATTATCGCTGCTTTATCCCTTTAAGGTAAAGGGTCTGGTACATTTTGTGACGTTAAACAGGAAATTTTGAGGGACCTGCCCCCTGTCCCCCCCTGTCACGATTCTAATCATGGCTTTCTGAAAGGATTGCTTTGGTTTGTTAATAACCCAGATATTAAAATATAATATTGGACTTTCCACCGGGAGTACTTTGCCGCTCGGTATAGGTAGGTTTGGGAGCATCATCATCAACTTGACGTCCTGTGGAAAAAGGAAAATTAAACAGAAGCACAATCGGTGGTGAACATTAAAGGGATTACAGACTTAGGATAAGACTTTTTTTGCATTAGTCTGTTACAACAAAGCAGAAGAGATGAGAAAAAGGTGCAAAGGCGTGAATGGGCTAATGGGGTGGTAGTGCTGAGAGAGAGAGGGAAAGAGAGACAGGTTAACGCAGAGGTATACGTGTGCCAATGCTTTTTGGTAGATGAGACACACAGGCAGCCACAGCCAAAATAGACAAGTAGCAAAAGTATGACACACAAGGAATAAGCAATACATAAGAAATGGAGCACACAAGCATACCTCAGTTATTAACAGACAGACAGTCAGAGAGGGACAGAAGGGCAAGTAATGCAGGTATACAGGGTGTCTCAGAAGATTACACCCCAAAAACTACAGGCGACCATAACATTCAAAAGTAAGTATCAATTGGAGGAAATTAAAGAGAATCTTAAACCACAATACTTTTTTTTAAACTTTTATTTAAAGTTAAACATCACTCGATTCGGTTCGAGTTTTAAAGAAATAAGCGATTATGAACACAGTCATGGGACACTTCATTCCAGTTGCGAACAATAATGCAGATTTGATGTTAACGAACCGATGATTTACTATTGTTATTGTTCAAGAGGTATTCTTTTCATTCCCCTAAGAAACGGCCACTTGTTTAATATTTTGTGAGTTCAAGACCATTTGTTCGTTTTATTACAGTAAAAAACAATTACCGAGACAATTATACAGAAATCACAAGAAACAAAACATGTAAATAACAGAAAAAACAATACCAATAAAACTGAAAGCAAAATGGGAAATATTGTTAGTTGAACTAGGGCGGTGGCCTGCATAGAATGAATTGACAAGTTTAATCAATACTTTAAAACAGGTGGATAAACTGAACATAAGATATTCACAATAATTTTTATTAAATTAGACATTCTATTCCAATAAGATGGTGGAGTCTACATTAAATAATATAAGGCATGAATTTGAGTGCACATTCAAAATTCCTGCGTTTTAAGCTATACTGGTGTTATATTGAAGTTACTGGCATGAGACAAGATGATTGGTCGACATTTGTCGCCCATACAAAGGGCGTTTGTGGTGTTGTCTTCCTTTATGAACTTGGAAGAGTTGATTTGGTCGATGACTTTTTTACATTTAATTTTTTTGCTTTGCATGGTTGGCATGCTGGATGTACAAATCTTGAAAGCCTTTATTGCAAAACGGAAACTCTACACATCTAAATCAAAAAGGTGAACATTGGTGGTTGAAACCGTCTTAGAAGTTAGATTGAATATAGTTGATATTCAAACTTTACTTCGTTTTTTTCTCTTTAGACCCTAGAAAGGTCATTTATTCCTGTGCTCAAGGAAAAAGGAATACATTACATCACATTACATTTCACAAAAAAAAAAAAAAAAAAAATAACATATGTTTACAAACATTACGTCGTACAAAGTCTGAAAATTTACTTCAAAGGAAACTGTTCCATACCGTTCACTTTACATTAAATTTATGAAAGGTGTTATTATCCTGCATATTTTCTCCACTCTTGTAAGGTCATTAAGATGATTATTTTAATGAAGCAAACTTGGCTTAAGCTTCTTAAATCTACATTTGCATAGATCCTTTTTCCCCCAGAATCATACATAGGTTTTTTAACAAGATCTGGACTCTGTAACTTTGACCCACATGATTGATTTATAATCTAGAGTAATACTAGAGTGCATGATTTCATTCCCACCAGTTATAAACTCAGACCAAAACTGTTGGCGTGTCACAATCATACCTCAAATGCTGATCTGGCTCTGGGCTTATTACACAGGGAACATAGGCTACTATCTACAAAATCATGTTAAGTAACCTAATGTTAGTTCATCAAACATTTCATATGGATTTTATTTGAAAATATTCTAGTTTTAACATCAGACAACACTGAAAAGGTAAACTATAGATCTTACTCCAATCTCCTCTTTATAACAAAATTCATCGTTATATTTACTCTGAGATGAAGTTTCTCAAAAAATCATGATTAACGTTTCTGAAACACATCCTTGTAGTCATATTATCGATTTCAAGCTCACAATTATTCTCCAAAACCGTGAAGCCCTTTCTTACAATTCTGCCTATTAAAACCCTGCTTTAACCTCCGTTTCCATGTGGTAGGTATTGCTGAAATCACACTCCTACCATTTTAAACAATGCAGGCACTCCCTTCTTTGCCAAACAGCAAAGAATAATATTACCCTTGATATTATAAAGATCACTCACAAGCTTCATACCCCCTGAAAACAGAGTGTTTATAAAAAAACCTGGATTACCATTCACACGAGTTCTCTGATTATTCCATAAATATTGGTGAAATACAATCAACATATCTGGCTTCGTGATCAGGTATAGTATGAAACAAACATGTCCTTATCAAATAAGGAATTTTTCCAACCCTTCACGTGTCTAGTATGAACATTACAAAAAAGAGGAATCCTTACCCCAAAGGGCATTATTAAAATCATCCCAACAAATGCTTCCATACAGCCGTATATTATTCTTATACCTCTGAATCCATTTAATACGAAGGAAGAGCCTTTAACATGGAATTAATATTCACCATTTTCAGACTACCTTCATCAATATTACCAAATCAAGTATTCCTTTTTATAAAACCTTTGCCACCATTCCATAAGAAATTATAAATATTTTTCAATCTGAGATATCCATACTTAGGGAACTGACATAACCGACCGCACAGATAAATAAAGTTTGACAAGCAAGGTTTTTAATCAAAAGAATCTTGCTGACAGAAAATTTTCTGGTTTCCCAATATTCAAAATTGTTTGTATTAAAAAAACATAAAATTTTAAATCAAATTCTTGTGCTCAGCTTGCCACATTATTCATGTGAAAGGAATTACACCCAACGTTTTTGGTCTCTTTAGGCCAGTCAATACAAAGGGTTTTTCGTACAAAATATTTTTAGAACCAACACATTGCTTGTGATTTATTAACATTTAATTTAAACCAGAAATGTTGCAAAATCCTCTAAAAATAATCAACAAATTTGTAAGAGATGCTCGTGTTTGCCCAATACACATGTAGTGTCGTCAGCATACTGGATGAGTTTTTATCTCAACATCTTTGACAAAAAAATCCCCTTGATCGCGGTATCATCTCTAATTTTACATGACAACAACTCCATCGCAAGGATAAAATATGGACTCAAAGGGTCACCTTGTCTCACACCTCTTCCCACTGAAAAAATTTTAGAGCTTAAACCATTGTTCATGACACAACTATGATGTTAGTATATAATGTTTTCGACATATTTATAAAATTCGGACCAAAATTCATGCGTTCAAGAGCTTTAAATAAAAAATTCCACTCAAGAGAGTCGAACGCTTTTTCGAAATCAACAAAGAGAAAATACACGAAATTTATGAAAATTTAGTAAAAGCCATTACATTGAACTTGCACACAGAGTCCCAATAAAATCTACCTTAAACAAAACCACTCGATCACTATGAATTGAGTTGGGATAACCTTGCAAGCAATGACCCGGATTTAGACCAATGTTGTAATCTGTATTTAAAATGATATTGGTCTCCATTTTTAATAAACATCTATCTTGACCTTCTTTATCAAGAAGATAATAAACTGCTTGCCTTTGAGAGGAGACATTTTCACCTTTATCAGACCTTAAATTCCACACATTTTAACAAACAAAGTTGCCTATTATACTCAATGAAATCTTAAATAAAATCACTAGGCAAAGCCATCATTACATGGCGTTTTAGTTCTAGGCATATCTTTTTTATGAAAAAATTAAAACAATCGGCATGTGAAGTTTCCCTCGCAAAGCAATTTCTCATCTTTCTTAAGGTAGGAATATTAATTCCCCTTGTAAAAAACTGAATCCTCTTATTATGCAAACATTTAGACTAGACTAATACATAATTTCCATAATAATCACATCTGCAACTCTAAACATCATTTGGATTAATAATCACTGAAACCTCATGCCAGTTATCAACTTTTGACAATGCTTTCGTCAATATTTTTTTTTCCAAACCAAGAAAATATTTATGACTTTCTTCACCTTTCTCTGACACCTTAGTCTAGCTCGTACAATGGATCCCATCAATGACTTTTGCATCCAATTCATCAATTTTCTGTTTTAACAATTGCAATTTCTTGCAAAATGTCATTGTTTGGAGTCAATGCAAATTTCTTTCTAAAAATATTCAACTTCCTGGTCAAACTTACACAAGTATCATCCTTTTTCCCTGACTTTTGCTTTGATATGAATGTTAAAATTTATCTGAATTTTATCCATTCCCATTTAACTTGATTCATTCAATGATAAACCGAATCTGGAACCAAAAGACCTAACGTATTACTCAAAATCAAAACATACACTCCTCATCTCAGATAGGAATTATTTAATTTCCAATGGCCTGGCCCCCTCTTAGCTTCTTTTTTGCAAACAAAAATATTTAATAAAACAAGCAGAGATGATCGGTCCTTATACTGGGAAAATATCAACTTAACCACATTTTCATAAGTTATTACTTATCAAAAAAAATTAATCCAGTTCTACATTGTATCAAGGTTATTTTGCCTCCAGTAAATCTAAATTCATGTGGATTCAAAAACCTCCAAATATCCACCAGATCGAAAGTATCAGGTAATCTCCTTAATATTATTAACTACGTTGGTTTTTTTGTAATGTAATAATACCACCTTTCTTATCTAGATGGAATTAAGAATACAATTAAAATCACCTCCAAGGATAAACTGATCTTCCCTCAAAATCTTTTTCGAGAAAAAGCACTTTCAAGTCTGCAAAAAAGTCGTCTGCATTTGCTCAACATTAGGATGCAATAAATATTTGTAGGTAAAATGTACATCATTTTTAGCACCATGAATTACCAAAATACGCCCTAATTATCTTGATGCACCTCCTAACATCCACATTATTACCATTTTAAAAAAATAAGTGGCAACACCCCTACTATCTTTGAACCATGGAAACAGTATTTTTCCCAACCACTCATGTTGCTTGAGTTTCAAATTCTTTAGTCCTATTGTGTTCTTGAAGAAGGATTTCACATCCGCATTAGTTTCTCCCACCCAAGTTAAATATGCTTCTACGCTTCTTAAAATGGCCAATCCCCCTAACATTGAAAGAAAACAACTTTAAAGATCATATGCCATACTTATAATTGCTATCAAAATTTGAAAAATAAAATAAAAAATAAATATTGGACCATACAATTTCTACCATAATTGTGTGTATTTCAATCTTAAAATAGCCAACCTCTCCACCCAGCCCATGGACGTAAGATCGAAACCCACATAGTCCAGCCTCCATGGGGGACCAAACAAAATATAAACTTGCCCCGATCCCCATGAAACAAGACCCTGGTCCGATCTCCAAACACCGGGCTGGGGGACTTGAGTAGCATAATATAATGGGATGCACATGCACAATTCTAGCTTCATTTGCATAGTCATGACAATCGTTACAAAACCAGGTGAAACCCACCACTGAGAATGAACATTTCAATAGGATCAGACCTATTGGCCAGAATAACACAAAATTCCCACACTGACTACTAGTATCCAAAAAAGATTAAGATTTTAAATTATACTAATTTATCATAGAAGGGCCCAAGAAATTAAACATTTCTTAGTGGGGAACCTGTAGGAGGAACAACGAATAAAGTACGTGGGGATTTCTACTACAAAAAATTTCGCAGCAAAACTATTCAGGGCTATACAAATTACAGTTCACATAACGACACAATACTTCGTTTCAACTTAATTTCAAGGTATAATTTTTAGAAAGCTCTGTTCTGATGATTGTAATTAATTAAATGAAAAAAGGCATTGCCTGAATTGGCGACAGCCATGGTAATAACATTAATTTGATCAAAAGACTGAAGATGTCACTGACATTTCTTCATTTTTTCTTCATTTTTTTAA